>JAULBZ010003938.1:0-15566 GCA_032360805.1 Neoturris breviconis
TCGTGGCCAATTTTCCATAATGGCAGTTAGTAGAGTACCGAATCGTGACTAAAAATCGTAGCGTGTAAACGCCGCTTTACGATGATATAAGGTTTTTTGATTTTCGGGCCTAATAAGCTTATATGTTCGTATTTTGGTTTATTAATAGACTTCTTGATAGGCCCATTATTTGATAATTGCATTAAATTTATTTGTTATTTAAAAACATAGACAAAAGACCCACCATAGACTGAAAGTGATGCAGAAACATTTCTTTCAAGTCCAGGACTCTTTGATAAACACATATACTCTGCCTGATCATTATATTCAACAGAATCAATTTCTAAACTACCATCTTTTTCTATGGTATATTTTAATGGGTTAACAACCAAAACATCTTTGTATTCTTCGGAAATTTTATCAAACAGCAACCAGGTAACAACAGGTGGTGGTATTCCTTTAGATACACACTGAAAGGTGGCTTTACGTCCATAAATAATGCTTTGATTAGCAGGAATTATTTCAAACCACTGAATAGCTGAAAGGAAATAATATGGACTGTTAAACAACATTATGTTATTGCTATGGTTATGGCTAAGCTTCTCAATTCAATCGAAAACCATTAGTGCAATGCTTAAAAATAAAATAAGACGGGGAACACGATAGCACTAGCCATCTAAGCCTTGAATTGATAGTACTGTCTCCTTAAGTCTGCTAAATGTTGCCCTAGTTTGTGATTATACCCCATTAAATTTAAGTAAGTAGTTCAATTCTTACCAAAAATAGTTTAAGCACTGCAGTAAGAAAAAATAATGACTGTGGAGAAGTGATTTTTGAGCATAGATTCAGATTCAAAAATCCCTCCACCACAGTGATTATTTGCTTTTATTTTAATCACTGCTATCAGCTGCCAAATAAATGTCTCCCCTCCCACTTCTTAATTTTGAAGAATTTTACCAACCACCCCAGTTAATAATTTTTAATAATTATTTCTGAAATAACTGTCAAAATAGTTGTGAAAAGACTATTTAATAAAACCCCTAAGAACTACCTAAAAAATGTCCCATTTATTAAAATTTCCTAAGAAAATACACCCCCCTCTTCCTCCCCCACCCATTCAATCGGCAGCTGAGAATACATCTGTATTTGTTGCAGAAAAATAGATAAGCTATATCTTCAAGTTTTCAAATAAGATCAGCTGGTAAAAACATGTTCTTTGAATGTTGTTCTAACGTTACTTTGCTGACTTTGAACAGGTTTTTGCCGCATGGGAGGTACTTACGATTTACAATAATTTCAAAGTTTTTAACAGCAGATCCTTCAGAATTCCATGCACTACATGTATAGAGCCCTCGATCATTCCAAGATACATTCTTAAATGTTAGTATGCTTCGGTCAAGTTTTGTAGTAACACCATATTTAATACTTCCAGCATTTGGAAAAGATACTTTCTTCCATTCATAAACAGCATGAGGATCAGCATTAGCTTTACAAGAAGCCTTAATTTCCTTAAATAAGTCAGTTCTTATTGTAGTTTGATTCCCAGTGAAGTGAGGAGAGAAGGCTGCAACACCTAAGGTAAATAAGAGCAATCCACCATACAGAAAGAATCTAGTGTTGTCCATAACTGCATGTAACTGTACAAAGCTGTCTTAATGTCATTATACATCATAGCATTATGTACACATCATAGCAACCCAAACTGATACTAAATGAATATCATTTCTTCATAAACTTTGACAACATAAACTTTCAAATAGAACGGATAAAATCACTTTTTTTTACAAACTTTCATACAGTCAGTGCTAAACTTAACTGTTTTATATTGTTTACATAACATTATGTTGAGTGATATAGTAAACAAAGTCAAGTATCCTGAGTGCTATCATATACAAAAAAACATTAACTATCAAAATAAACTTTAGGAAACGTAACTAGGATTTACTCTCCCTTATCTAGAGGTGATATTTAGTTTAATGACAACATTGACAAAATACAAATAATATTAATCAGTGGGGGTGAGTGCTTATTCTTATTATTCTCCACCAAATTAATTTTGAAAAGTTGGTGTGTTTATTTAATTGTTTTTATTGTTTGTAATCGCTAATTTAAGGGATGACTTAGTTTTAAGATCACTAGCCAGCTCACCTATAATACCTGTGTTGTGGATTCTCAGTCAATCTAAAAGTACTCACAAAAGAAAACTTGATTTTACATAAATCGAAAATATTTTACACTATGTAGATTCAAAATAGAAGTACAAATATAATTTTCAGCATTAAATTCAAAAAACATTGCTGAAATAAGTTAACACAATATTTTCTTACCAAAGTTGACACAACGAGCATAGATAAAAAATACAAGTACCCCAACGAGCTTCATGATGTTGTGAATACTATATCATACAGTTATGTACATTAGTAGCTAGTTGTTTACATAAGCTAATTACCCTTAAACAATTAGGCAGATTAAATATACTATAACTAATTATTTTTTAAGTAGCGGAATAAAATGTTTTAAAGCTGTCATTCATATTTTATTTATGTACATCACATAAAACTTCCATTCATGTTAATACACATATAAATATTAGACCAGGCTACTATTACTTCAAAGAAGAAGAAAAAGATTGACAATTAAGATAACAACAAGTTGCTCAACAAACTACATTTTTCTTTCAGTACATATAACGGAGTTAATCAGTAAAGTGCTATCAGTATTATTTAACCTCAAATATTTAAGAGGTAGGTCCAGTGATAGAAATAAGAGCAAATAATCACTGTGGAGGAGTGATTTTGAAGCTTAGCTTTAGGCTTCAAAGTCCTAAATTTTTGCTGAAAACTCCCTCCTCCACAGTGATTATTTACTCATACTGTGACCACTGAATACATACCATCTCTTGACATGTGTAAAATTGTAAAAGTGCCTAAATGACAATATTTCCAGGTAGTATACAAATATCTAGTTTTATTATCGAGTAAGCGAACACAATAACCATTTGGACCTTTGACAAGAAATGCTTCACCAGCTGAATCGCGAACTTTTTGAAAATTCAAATTGGATGCACCACAATTCTTGTTCAGAATGAGTGCTGAATTATTAACATTCAAACATAAACCTGAAACAAAATGTTAGAATTTCTTGTGTGAATAATACAGAAAAGCTAAGTTAAGAAAATCAAAAAAGATTTGTGTTGAGTCAGCGATCTTGAAAAGGATTGGTTTCTTTGTAGCTAACAAAGAAATTAATCCCCTGAAAGTTCGTTGACATAACACCCTTCTGTACAGATTCATTTTTGTTGATCCAACCGTACCAAAAAGATTGGTTTTGGAGCAAAATTTTGAGATAGTCCCTTGCTATTACTGTATATCGATGAGACAGGAAGAAATATTGCGTATCCGTTAACCCTATTCAGGTATTTTTTTTATCAGTTCATGGCCGGGGGTGATAATGAAAGGAATAAAATAGTGGTAATTTTCTTTTGCTGACTTTAGCATTTTTCTGATGACATCATCCCAAAATTTTGTAATAGTATATTTTGCTCAAAATTCATTCATTCATTCAAATTCACTTAGGAATGGGATTAAAAGAGTTCTAGATAACATTTTTCCATTCTGTTTTCAGTTTTAGACAGATATTTTGTTGTTCCTTAACATAGTTTCCGGGTTTCTACCAACAACATTGCAAAATACCAAAATTACAGTCTGAAAATCCGAATCCGAATCTAATTAATTATGTAACTAAAATTTGCATAAACATTTTCTTTTGTGATTATATGTAATCTGACCAAGTTCCATGTTATAAGTACTAACCAAACACAAATTATTGCAAAATAATGTTTGAGTGATTTATACAGGATTTTCCCATATAGAAATAAGTTTTTTTAATCCGCTTACGTAATAGAGCTAAAATTCTCACAATTTTGTGTTTATAGATGGTTTTAAAAAGTCAGTAAGTTTCAGCTCTATTTCTTTAGTGGTTCAGACATTGTGAATAATAATGTGGCAAGGGGGGCAGATTTCCCCCTCCCACCCCCAGCCTAAAACAATAACCTTGCACTGTTAGCAAACTTTGGGTATAGTTATTTCCTTATTTTACCTGTTTTTGTATGCATTATTCTTTTGTGATGATAAGTAAACATAAAATCTGAGCCAGTGCATTCAGGTTTCAAAATAAGATTGTATTCTTCTCGTGCAGTACTAAAATCAGCTGATAAACATTCATTCTCAGGTTGTTTATTAATCACATAAGAGGTAATATCTAAAGAAACAAACAAACAAAAAAGTTATGCAAGATGTCAGTGTTTGTAATAAGAGCAAATAATCACTGTGGTGGAGTGATATTTGAGTATTCCTTCAAGTTATAAAGCAATGATTAAAAGTCCCTCGTCCACAGTGATTAGTGAAATACAATGTCATATTACAAATGTCACATGAGGGAAGAGAATACCTTATTTTCACATGTACCATAATTTCCTCTAATAAGCACCTCCAGCACTTATTTAATTTTTGAACTTTTGTACTTTTGTATGTGGAGCTTATTGGAGGGCAGCGCTTAGTTGAGACTAGAGGCTTATTAGGGGAAATAAATGATACTAATTTTCACACAGGGCCACACTCGTTAAGAGTAAAAAAGTAGATTATTTTGTAACAAACATTTTTGTGCGCGTTAATTTTTTTGTGCACATCAATTTGTGCATAATATCTGTACTAAATTCTTGTTGAGCAATTGAATGAAATTAGTATGAATAAGGTATGAGGATTTCTTTCAAGTCGTTTAAGAGAGTGAAATATAGGGTGTATTTGTTTCAGTCGACCGAATTAGCCAAATCAACCAAAGGAAATAATTTGCGTGAAACAAATGAAAAAGTGTCAACTATTTTTGTTTTGTTAGCCATACTTCCATGTAGTAACTCACAGATAATTATGTCGGTATTTTAAAGAGATGCATAGTAGTTAGTACGTGCAGTTATGCCGGTTTCACTTTGTGAGTATTTTTATTGGCATTACATTCGAAATATTGAGGCCTCTTTGTCAATTTGGTCAACGATATCTGAAAAGAATGTGGAGTCAGGTTTGTTATCTTCTATTTTCATCTATAATCCACCAAATCAACCTGCTTTAGAGCTGGTTTGATCTGGTAGATAATGGTCGACCATCAGAATCGACCGAATTATAAAGATTCTAGTTGATTTCATCAATTTCGCCAATTCGGTCGACTGAAACAAAATACACCCATAAGGAATGAGAAGAAAGTAAAATAAAAATAAAAGAATTGTTAAATTTTTACACTTATCATTGTAAAGAAAAAACCTTTTTTTTAACATGATATAAGAAGGTAATAGCAGTGTTTGAAATAAGAGCAAATAATCACTGTGGAGAAGTGACTTTTAAGCATTGCTCCAGGCTATAAAGCCTGAGCAATGCTCAATAATCCCTCCTCCACAGAACTATCTGCTTTTATTTTAAACCCTGAAATAGTATGAATAATTCAAAAGTTACCATTTTCACAGCCATATAACTCCATTCTCATACAAATTTTATGTTCCATTATACCATCATCATTCCAAGATTGTGGATGGATGCGTACATAACGGGCTACTAAACGTGGTGCAAACCAATGTGTTACAACTGTATTTGAATCACTGTTACCAATAAATGACTATAAAGCAAGATAAATGATTAATAACTAATGTTCCTTAGAATATTAAAAAACAGTAGTATCTAAGGGACCATCTCAAAGTTTCGCTCCAAAACTATTTTTTTTGGTAGAGTTAAATCAACTAAACTTGATAAATTTCAACAAAGATGAATCAAGACAGAAGTGTGTTAGGTCAATGAGCTTGTAATGAATTGGTTTCTTTGGTACAAAGAAAACAATCCATCACAAGATGATTGACTCAGTAATCTCCTCTGTAGATTTTATTTCTGAGACGGTCCCTAATTATACCCAGTAGTAGTCACAATAAAAGCGCATAATATATTATTTCACCACTGTGATTGCATTGTTCAAAATAAGAACAAATAAGAACTGTGGAAGAGAAAGCTAGGAAGCCTGAAACAATACTTAAAAATCCCTCCTCCACAGTGATTATTATTTTGTTCTTATTTCAAACAACACTGGATCGTTTTCCCTTATTTTAGGCACAATGTACTATAAGTTGTTTTTCAATTCCATTTCTCTGAGTTATTTGATAAAGATGAGCTCTGACAATACAATAAAAATCATGTAATTCAAATTTATATAATTCGTACAGATATTTTGATTCTGTAAAACAATCCTAATGGGGCGGAGATTCAAATAATTTGAAAATCATGCAATCCAAAAGATTTTCTCAGTCACCTGACAATTATATTATATATGATTCTACTGTAGATTATTTTTATTAAATAGAAACACAAACTTTGAGATACTTACTTTTTTCTGTCCAAGTTCACGATATTTATGATATTTTATACCATCAACCGAATACATAAATTTATATGCACTGACCCAATCTGCGTTATCTTTATGTCCTTGAGTTGATATTCCAGATAATGTCATTTTCTGAAACATAAAATCAGTAACTACATTTGAATGTTTTTATTTCTGCTATCAGTTAGTTCTTGCATTCATGCAGGAAAGAATACACTTTTTTAACGTTGTTTCGAGCTAAGGCTCATATTTCTTAGCAATATTTTAAGATTAGGCTCACATTTTTCTTAAAAGTTTTCTTAAAATCTTCTGACCAATTATACATATTATATACATTAAAAGATCATTCTTTGAACTTCAATTTGAACGTCATATATCTTTTTAGCTTTAAGTGAAACTGCATTTGGAGCACATGTTGTTTATTGGTGGAAGAGAATTAGCAAACAGAAGGAATTTAAACCATTGAATTTATTTGTAAAGGCTATTGAAATAATAATCGAATATAATTTGAAGCATGGGGAATTTTCTTAGGCTTTTCTTAGCTTTTCTGTTTTTGAAGCTCATCTTCGTATAAAAGAAATGTGTAGAGACATTGTTAAAGATGTGCCATTCTTAAGCCACTTGTACTTGTTTACTTGTATATTTGAAAATCTGGTATAGTAAGGCCACATTTCAAATATACCAGGTAGGAATCATTCAGTACTTCGAAAAGATTAATTTTATTTCTAAATGGAAACAGCTAAGGCAGCATTCAAGCCCGAATATAACTGCCGGACATCACACGTGGTGGAGTATTTTTGAGTATAGTTTAAAGCTGAAAACTACATTCAAAAACACTCCTCCACAGACATTTTCCAGTAGTTATATTTTGTAATGTCAAAGTTATTTTCTTCTTTTTTTTCTTTTCATTCTGTACAAAGAAATCTTACTTTCCAGTTCAAATAACACCAGAACAAGATTTTGGAGTGCAAATCATCCAGTTTACTTGTTTCCGCTTGAAATCAATATGAAATAGCAAAAGCTACTGCAATAGGTTGTTACAGATTTAAAAGTGAAACAGAGTGACACCTACCCAGTATGAAGTCACTCCAAAAGTGAAAACCAGAAGGCCTAACAAATTTCATTTAAAAGTGTTTTGAGTGACTGATATCTGGTATAATGAAGCTGGTTCAAGATATTACATACCTTTCCTAAATCAACAAGAAGGTACTGTCCCCCATCTAGTTTTGATGCACACCAACCAGAATATGACAAGCTGTTCAACCTTGCATAATATGGTTGAAAATGCTTGCCAGCATGAGAAGATGCTGAAATATTTTGATTTCGTATATCACCACTTTGCATACCAAGAGGTAGTGTACATGCTAAACATTGAAAAAAAATATGAGTTTGTGGTACTTTATGAAACATTATTTGAACTCTTTGAACAACCGGAGTGTATCTTAAGGGTATAAATATTTCTAGGAAGAAATTCAGCTGCGTAAGATATTTTTTCGGGAATTTGAAAAAGTTCCCACAGAATGCATGAAAAATTTATTCCGCAGAACTTCCAATCACAGAATAGCTTAAAAGTATCCCCAGATCTATTGAAAATAAAGAAGTGACTGGAAGATTGTAAGTCCATTAAAATTATTAGTTTAACAGTGAGTGAGATGAAGACTATGAGGTCAATTAAGACAAAGGTCATAACATTTTCGACTTTTTTTCTGTCAATAATTTTTTATACTGTGTCTCAGTTGCAGAAAGAAATCAGACAAGAAATAAGTTCTCACTGATTGAATGAAAAATCATTAATCGCAGAAATAAATTCTGCAGTTCTCAGCTTTGCAAGTTAGATCCAGCAGTTATTTTCAAGCTTTTTGAAGTGTTGTGTCATTATAATGAATATGTTATTATATGACTAAAGGAAAAAAATAGTTAAAAAACTAGAAGCTAACTTGTATGTCTAAATTTGTATGTCCAGAGAAGTCCTTACCAAAAGACAGACATCTTGCTTTCTTAGTGCAATAACGTATTATCAAAAGCATTGTTTTTTTTTTACCTGCAAATGGTTTTTTCTCTTTATCAATTAAATCAAGCTCTATAATATCCGCTGATTCACATAATCCACATTTCTGGGAGCATGATTTATCTTGTATTATTTGTTTATTTTCCTTAAACAAAGAAAAATAAATAGTAATTTCAATGAAAAATATTGTATAAAATATTATTTCCTACTAGGCAAAAACTTGTTCAAAATCCACAGCAAAGACGCTCAAACAATATTTTCAACATTGTTCTAGAATCAACTTTAAACAAGTTCTTTCCCACTGGGTTCAGCGCTTAAAGTAAGAACAAGTAATCCTAGTGGAGGAGTGATTTTTTAGTATCTTTTTATATAGATAATTAACCTAAAGCTACACTCAGAAATTTCTTCTCCGCAGTTAAATATTTATACTACTGGATTTATAAAATAATTACACATAATTTTTAAAGAAGAACTTGTAACAATTAAGAACATGCTAAGAACAATGGCTAAATTTTGCAAAAATTTAAGGTTCAAATATCTCTCTATATATATATATAGAACATATATATTCATTATACATCCATTATATAAACCATATATAGACTGTTTTAGACTCTTATACAAACATATAAATAAATGAAAAATAAATTAGTCTAGATCCACTACTTTCAGAATACAAACTTTTGCGAGCAGAAACTTTTCTGAGGACAATTATTTGTGAAATGTTTGTGATTAGCAAGCAGAAATTTTCGCGAATGTGCCAATTCAAAAGATTTTACAATCATAAAGTTTCATGAGAAGGGCATGAAGAAGTAAAAATAATTTAACTTAAACGTAAAGTTGCTAAGAAAATTTTTTTTTATAGGTTTAACAATATGTTTTCTTCTACATGTCATGTTTTTCAACAAAATCGCAGAAGAAATCAACCTCGTTGCTAGGGCTTCTTGTCTTTTTGAAACATGGAAGACCTGTTTTGAAAAGGCAAGAAGCCCTGAGAATGAGGTTGAGAAAGCATCAAATTTTGAAGTTTTTTGAAAGATTTTGCGAACATAAACTTTTGCAAATAGGTCAATTTGAAATATTTTGCGAGCGTAAACTTTTGCGAAGGAGTTGTTTTAAAATATAAACTTTTGTGGAAAAGTTTCTGCTCACAAAAGTTTGTGCTCTTAAAGTTATAGCCATAGACTTAGATGTTGATATTAGATCCACATACAGAGATGAAATCCATAAAGAGACTGCTCTACTAGACTCTCTGCAGAGGATACAAATATAAAACAAACCTTTATTTGAAAATGAGTGCCTCGAAAGTCAATCCTTGCTGTACCTCCAAAACAAACATATTTGCCGCATAATGATGGCTGACCAAATTTCAGATAAGTACTTGAAGCAAATGTTGTATCAGTGGTAACAATTTTCAAGGATGAGAGTTGAACTCGAACACGAGTGAAATATGATGTTAAGTTTGATATTGGAAAGGTTGCCAAAACTAAAATAGTAAATATAACCTTGGGTAAAATCAATATATAGGTTCCCATTTTTATTTTCACGCTTCATATGTTTTACGGTAAATATTTTTTGCGATTAGATAAATTTGAAGCAATTCGAGTAATTAACTTTCTAAAAAATTAAGGTCCTACACTTAAAGCACTACTGCTTTATCTGCTTAATCGAGCATTTACAGTATATAAAATAGAAATTCAATGAAAAAACTATTCTAAAATGGATAGTTTTTGGCATAAATAAACTAAAGATGTTGCACAATTACCCTTAGTATGCACAAAAATAAGTACGAATAAGTTACAACAAAATTTCAACATGATAGTAACACTTTCAAAAGAAATCAGGGCTTAAAATAACTGCTGGTCATCACTGTGGAAGAGAGATTTTTGAAAAATCTCTTCTCCACAGTGTTGACCGGCAGTTATTTCAAGCGCCGAGGAAATACATATTTACTCTAATATTTCAGCCTCTCTAATAATCCCGCCCTTTTTAGAATCTATGAAAACATAATCATGCCTCTCCTTTAATCCTACTCCCTGCCATTGAAAAGCTAATCTCACTTTGTGGATTATTAAAGTAAATATGGTTTGATAAATAAAATGGAGCTGTGGAGGAGTCATTTTGGAGCATTGCTTCAAGTTAGAAAGCTTGAAGCAATGCTCAAAAATCCCTCCTACATAGTGATTATTTGCTCTTATATTGAACAGTGACTTACCTATATCTTTCATATAATCACAATCTTTATCTTTTGTGACCGTGACTCTATTACTATAAACGCTAGACGGTAATGTCAAATATTCTTTTGGCATCGTTGATTTCATACTATTACAGTAAATTGATATTTCAGTTTCAGCATTATCATGTCCATAAACCCGAACAGAATATTCACCGTCAACTAGAGCACCAGTCAGCTTTTTTACACTAAGACAATCCACTAAATATAAAACAGTAAAGTTAATAGTATATAATAATAACCTGAAAATAACTGCCAAACATTATTTGCGAAGGACTCAAGGCACTTTCATTCACCTATAAGTGAGTATTAGTACCATACCAATATTTTGATCTAAGGAAATAGAGAAGAAAAATACCCATCAAAAATCAAAAATACCCATCAAATATACCCATCAAACAAGGCGTTTCAACTTATTTATTTTTATTAGAAAAAAATACTCATCAGTGGTGACAAAATTGATCAAAATACAGGGCATGGTGGAATTTCGTATTTCGATCTTATAAATACGTTTACATTGTTTTTTAGGGTGAAACATTGTTAGAAATGTCTAGTGGTTGTGTTCATGCCAATAGAACAGGTATTATTTAGCTAAATGTTTAAAACCTCAAAAAGAAGCATTAAAATAAAACATTTTCGTTGCGACAAGTTCTGTACCCAAAGAACCACTATTAATGCTTCTAATGACACATTTATATTAATACTGCAAAGAACTTGGTGTCATGAGTCATTTAATTAAGTGCCTTAGTTCCATTGAGGAGTGTTTTCCAGTAAAATTCATTAATTTATTCAGAAGATTCCCCTATTCCTGTGCTGTTTCACCATTCCTACCCTATTCCTACTCCAAAAGGTTCTTTGTATTATATGAAGGAAGTGAATAGTGGTGAAAAAAGCATGACAATTAATGAGCAACATCAGAGTGTTTGAAATAAGAACAAATAATCACAATGGAGTAGGGATTTTTAGCAATGCTCAAAAATCACTCCTCTTCAGTGATTATTTGAAACAATGTACAGCATAACACCATTAATATACTAACTTGCAGCACAATATAGTTACCTGATAAGTCTTGCTTAAATAGATTGGTAATTAATCTTCCACGTAATGGTCGAGGTGAAAAACATTGTCCAGAAAAACTTTCAAGTTTGTTTGAGAAGGCCACAAGCCACCATATTCGCCAATCACAAAACAATTTGTTTCGACTCAAATCCCTATAATCAATATAATTGTTGAACCTTAGTTACCAGTCCACTTTAACGGTAAAAGTTATGCATGTAGCACTTGCAAACTTTGCAGTTAGCCCAGAAACAGAAAATCCAACTTTTTAGTGCACCATAAAGAACTTTAATCCAGAAAAAGAAATAAGAATGGTTTGAGCATTCTTTTTACTTAATTCTACTTCAGCTTCTTGGTGGATTCATATTTTTTCTTGAGATCTGTGCTTTTCACTTGTTTCCTTTAATATTCGAAAACATCGAAAACGATTCACTTTCATTTAATAACAAAATGGTAGACTATGTTTTGATAAAATTCCGAGAAATTTCTTTCACGGCACCGACCCCTTGGCCTACACTCCCTAGCAGCCTCTGGCTACCGGTTCCGAAAAACAAGTTTTATTATTTCCCCCCGTTCGCGCTAACCCGCACTAGCAACTTTAAAGGCCGTTTTCCATTAGCGTAAAATTCCGCGCGGAATCCAAATAAAGACATTCCATTGGTAGAAATTGACGTCATACCTTAATCTGTAATATAAATCCAAGGTATTTAATATAATGCTACATATAATAACTTAAATAGAAGTTATTTTTTAATTAAGTTAATTAATATAATCTTTTAGTAGTGTGGGATCAAACAGAAGAAAGAGAAACTATAAAATAAGGACGAGGCAGTTTCAGAAGATTTTTTTAAGGTAAGTAAGTACATTTTTCTTTGTTGTCAAATGACCAGATCTTTCTTTTTAATTCAACCATGCTAACAGCCACTAAGTGGGCAACACTTGTTTAAAGTCAGCAGTAAGACGCAAATGTTGTTCTAGCGGACTTTGAAAGAGTGGTTGCCCATTAGATCAACGATTTGGATATTGATTCGTATCTTACCTATTTATTTATTTATTTTTTGTGTAATAGAAGCAAAAATGATGATAGATGAGTGACATTTGAGCATACCTTCTCGCTACAAAGCCTGAAGCTATGTTTAAAATACCTCCTTCCCAATGTTTATTATTTACTCTTGTTTTGGAGACACTGTAATTATTGTCTACATTTATAGCAGCCGCTCGGTCTATATCCAAACGAGGATTTTTCCATATGATTTCGATGACGTCAAAACAACTTCTTTCAGAATCTGGAAAGTAGTTTGCACATGCGCAGCTTGAGCATAACAAGCCGTGTTCAAGACGGAAGACAAAATAGCGCTTCCAAAGGGTTCACATGTTTTTTTTATTATTCTTTTTGGTACCCAAAAAAGGGGAAAACAAGGCTTAAGGGTACACTTCTCTATATTTTCTATAAGATATATACCTAGACAAGACATAAAAAAATAGTTAAATCACAAACAATCGCAAACGAGGTCACAACAGCTATATTTCCGCCACACGTTCACAAATAACTAGAAAACATATAAAAACATATCTAGACAAACCCAACCAAATCATAAAAGATTAAGACCGTTTAAAAAAGTTTATTTAATGATGTACCTTTTCCGCTTTTGAAGGTATAAATCAACCAGATGTAGAAGGAACGCCGCTTCGTGTCTTTTGTCGACGCCATCTTGAATTTATTTTACTATCGCGTAGGGAATGTTGTCATCACCATTCTCTTTTGAAAACCCGGTTATATAATAAATATAACGCATTGTGTATAGACCGAACAAAAAACGAAAGGTCGAAACGGTGATGGAAGAATAGGCTATATCAAAATTAAGACACAATGATTTAGAAAATGATCAGTTTATGCGAATTATGTTACGTGATCAGCTTGGTCTGTAATGTATTAAATTATGGTCTGTAAATTACATAGCCTGGTATGTTAATTACATACCTTCTGCGAAATATTATTTACTACGACTAGATTGTAATAACAAAACGTTAAGGTTGATGCGAGAAATTCGTCACGAAAGTCTAAAGAAGACAACTTAAATTTCTACCAATGGATTGTCCTCTTTCGGTTTTTAGGTGAATTTTACGCCTCATGGAAATCAACGTACATCCATAAAATGTAACATATAAAACAGAACTAATTACAGGCTGTTAGGATGTTTTGAATTTACCTACTATTTCCCATCTCTGGAAAACCAAATAATTTTAAATACGTTAGGTTTTGATTTTTAGAAGTAAAAAATTTAGGGAACAGTCAACAACTTTCCGCCTTAAGTGGCACGTAGAAATATAATTATGAGCAAATAAAATTGGCGACGGATACTCGCTCAAGTCCTAAATTTCGTATATAAAAATCGTACTGTACATAGGATTAAGGCGGATCTACACTAGGTGAATTCTAAATGAACCCATTGTATTGGTTGAAAGCGACGTCACATAACCCGTGACGTCAGTTTCAACCAATGTAATGGCTTCATTCTAGTGAAAGTCCGTCTTTAAATATGACGTAGTTGGTACACGACGTTAAAATGACGTTGACACATGGTTTTGATTTATGATATCTTCTCAGTGGGAAAAGTCTACAGTAACGTTGTTCTAGAGTATTTACTGCGGACTTTGAACAAGTTTTTGGCCATAAAATTCAAATAAGAGCGATAAAATGATGTGTGACGAAGAAAACGAGAGAGCCTAAAAAACAAATTATCCGATTTTCCGTACCCAGAAAGAGATTGTGTTTTTATTATGTCTTTATAATTGGAATATATCATTTTTCATATGGTTTAGATTGGATAGTCGAAAATTAATTGTAAAAGTGTTTCTTTATGACGCAACATTCATTATAAACAGCATATAAGAGGTATTATTTTTCATTTAAAATCTTGTTAATTGAATTTGTGTCATAGCAACAAATACATTTATTCCGACTATGTTCTTTTTTTTTTGGCTTTTCAATCTAGTTGTGCCTCAGATTATGACATATAGTCAGGAAATGTTGGAAAACACATGACGTTCCTTGTGATGTAAAATGCAAAACTACAGAATTGATAATGCATTTATGGTTTGGTTACGAATTAGGTATGTATGTTTATAGCAGGGATTGGTTTGGTTATCACTTAGGTTTCTAGGTTTATGATATGGTTATGGTTATTGGTATTGGTATGGGTATGGTTATTGGTATATGTATGGTTGTGACATGATTAGGATTATGGTATGATCATATCTATCGTATAGTTATCTTATGGTATGGTTTATGGCTTATGGTTATGGTTTATGGTTATGATCTATGGTTATGGTTATGACTTTTAGTTATGGTTTATAGCTATAGTTATGGTTACGGATTTGGTTTATGGTTTTGGCTATAGTTTATTGTTACGGTTTAGTGTTATAAATGCGGTTCATGGATATGGTATGGCATGTAATTATGGTTTACAATTATGGTTTATGGTTATAGTATATAGCTTATGATTACGGGTTACGGTTCTGGATTATGGGTACGGCTTATGGTTATTGTTTTGGGTTATAGTTATGGTTTACGATTATGATTATAGTTTATGGTTATTCTTATGGTTTATGGATATGGCTTATGGTTATGGTTATGGTTATGGTTATGGTATATTATTATGGTTTATGTTTATGTTTATTTTTATGGTTTATGGATAGGGCTTACGCTTATGGTTAATGCTCATGGTTAATGGTTCATGGTTAATGGTTCATGTTTTATGGTTCATGTTTTATGGTTCATGTTTTATGGTTCATGTTTTATGGTTATGGTATGGTTATGGTATGGTTATGGTATGGTTATGGTATGGTTATGGTATGGTTATGGTATGGTTATGG
>JAULBZ010003939.1:0-15561 GCA_032360805.1 Neoturris breviconis
GCTAACATTTTTGACATTATCAATACTTACTAAGTAGTAAAACCTAAGTAGTACTACTGTAACTTGTAATTTTATACCTATTTGCAAAAGAAAGACATTTTTGTGTTTTCATTTCAATTTTTTAACTTTAAATTCTCACAAATGCTCTAGTTTTAAAATGTGGTTAATGGTTAAATGGGGGAAGGGGGGTGGGGGTTGTAATTAACGGGGTGGGTGAGATATTTTTTATGTAAGAAGAGGTGAAAAGAATGCTTTTAGTATGCGAAACATTGCTAGCAACACTTCATTCTTTTTTGTTGACATTTTCTTTTAGATTCTTTCCTCCAAGTTTCATAATATAGCTAAGAAACGAGACTGGCTTCAAGATTGCCAAAAAACAGGATGATTACTTTTTTGAAGATAGCCCCAAGATGACCAAACCAAAAACAACAACAATAGTTCATAATGAGGTTGTTCTAATTCCTACCATCATATAAAGCAACCTCGTTTTAAAGGATTCTTCTCTCCAGACTAGAATTTTATGAAATATCCACCTTTTTCTCACAAAGTCGTTTGGAAGGAAAGAAGAAGCCCTGACGACGACATTTCTATTATACAGTAAGCTCCATTGTCAATTCATTGTGGTTCGTCTAGTAAAATTTTCAATTAGTTTCAATCTCATAGCAACGACAATAGACAATAGAAGTATCTTGCATCTTCCCACGTGAATAAACCATGCAGATAGATCATGATCGATACAGGTCGTTTGCTTGTATATAATCGATAACGGGATCAGCAACTAAGTATTTAATACTTTCATTTCGGTTTAAAGCCAATCTAAAATAAACATTTCTCAAACAGTAAAATTAGGTGGTGGGGGTTCGCATAAAATCTGAAAATTCTTGAAGGGGAGGGGGTGTTTTTTTTTAGGTCAAACCCTTATAAAACCAGGCTTGTAATATTCGCTCTGAAATTTCGGACTGAAAAGTCAGTGTGATAAAGATAAACGCAACGGTGAGAACCAAGCTTACATCACTCTGTAGGATCTTTAAGACTATCGGTGTATCTATTGCATAGTTTTCGAGTCACACATATCCTAAACGATTATCTGTAGCTAATTCTGGCTATAAAATTTTCAGCTTGGTATACCCTTCAACTCTTCCCTATTATTTAGCCCCCGTTCCCCATATAACACGTTCATGTTGATACGCGATAACACGCGATGTCCAGCGTCTACTCTGGAGTCTATATGCAATCATGTTAAACAATACAATACTATAATAATAGTCCTTCATGTCTTTGTGTGGTCTAAAGCTATAAATGTCTACTCTTACCTAATTTTGGTGGAACTAATTTCATTAGGTATCCATTCATCTACAATATATATATTATCCTAAAAAGACGCATAAAGGTTGATTTACACGAGGCGAAAATTTTGCTGCGAAAGCCAAAAGAGACGCTCCATTGGTAGAAATTGACGTCATACTGAGGGTGGATTTCCACTTCTTTCAAGTGCCTAATTGTAGGGGGTTCTAATAGGAACGGGTTAGAAACAAAGTAAAATTAAACAAAAACAGGGGGCAGTAACAAAGTGAATTGAGGTGGATTTTTTTTTGCCAAAAAGGTGGGCAAAAAGTTTGCCCACCTCCTCCTCTACAATTACGCACTTGAGAGTGCAAAAGCCAAACGAAGACATTCTGTTCATTGGTAGAAATTGACGTCACACATGGTGTGACGTCAATTTCTACCAATGGAATGTCTTCTTTTGGCATTCGCACGAAATCTTTCGTCCACTGGAACCCAGTGGGAACACGACGTGCAATCAACGTCAAAACGACGTCTTTTCGAGGATGATTAGATGTCATGTTTCCAGTAGATATAAATAGATTTAAGTGAAGAGTCTTTTATCACAAATCATTACATTAGGTCTATGCTCTTACCCGGCAAGCACACAACATCAGTTCAACGTTAAAACAATGTCAAAACGACGTAGCTTTGACGTTATTCGACGTTAATGTGACGTGTGTTAACTATTAAATATTTTTACCTTATATTTTGAAAGTATATCATGGGTATCGATAAAATCTTTTGGGACGGAACCTGCACGTGTGATTACAACTAAACCAAATTGTCTAATAATAGCTTCAACCTAAACCAAGACTTTATACAACAGCCAACAGCCGGACATTAACTGTGGAGAAGTGTTTTTTGAGTATAGTTTTCAGCTCCAAAGTTAAGTAAAAACGGTACTCAAAAAAACTCCTCCGCAAGTGATGTCCGATATAAAATAATACTGTGTATTCAAGAATTTCTCAAAATATCTGTTAAAGAAAATCAGTCAAAGTCTCTTTCTTGTGACTATGAGAAAATACTTCAAAAAAGTCCTTAGTCATGTTTAGCACGGTTGGTGATTAAAATGTTTATTTCCACCAGGCAAAAACTTTGCTGCGAATGCCAAAAGAAGACATTCCATTGGTAGAAGTTGACGTCACACCGGTGTGACATCAATTTCTACCAAGGGAATGTCTATTTCTGGCTTTTGTAACGAAGTTTTTGCCTGGTGGAAATCAAGCTTTTTGGTCCAACGAAAGCACAGGTTTTTCATACGAATACAAACAAATAATCACTTATGAAATCACAAGTCAGTTATTTATTCCGAGCAGAGGAACGAAAAAAAATAAGAGCTTACATCACTATCCGCCCATAAACCAGGTACAGCAAACGATTCCATTTGATCAGCACCGCATAATAACTTTACCTGAGCTAAATTAATTAAGAAACAGTGTTTGAAATAAGAGAACATAATCACTATGGAGGAGTGATTTTTGAGCATTGCTTCAGGTTAGATAGCCTGAAGCAATGGTCAGAAATCCCTCCTCCACAGTGATTATTCGTTGTTATTTCAAACACCGAAGAAATATATACAGTAAAATCTTAATATAACGACACCTCAGTATAACAAACTCCCCTTATAAAAACTCTCTGTATAACGAACTTTTGATATAACGAACTCTCGTTTAACGAACCAAGTTTTATGTCTCTTGAACAAGGTTCAGAGTGGTATTTGAGAATTTTTGCCCCTGATATTTTTTAAAAGCTATATACTTCCCCCGGAATTTCCAACCGAAAATGATACTTTTCCCCGATTCCATATACGCGGAATGAAAACTAGCACATTAAATCATCAAACACAAAAAGTTGCCGCGAAAGTCAAATGAAGACATTCGCATGGTGTGACCTCAATTTCCCCCAATGGAATGTCTTCTTTTGGCTTTTGCGACGAATTTTTCGCCTTAACGCTCTTGTTTTTCTGGTGGATTAAGAAACCAAGCTAGAAGATCTTTATTCAGTTTTTGTCTGCTTTTTTTCCTGACATTTCAAACTTATAGCTCGAATTCTCTGATTTTTCCAGTTTTCTAGGTTTCTGATTTTCTAAATTTCACACCTTTTTTCAAGCTTTCCAGATTTTCCTTGCCCACTCTAAACCCTGCTTGACGCATAAAACCTCCCTGTACCCCCCTATAACGAATCCTATATAAAATATTTTGTATTCCATTTACAGTGGGTTGAGAATTTCACGAACTCTGTGTCTACCTTATATCCGCAGAAAAATTAATTTTAATTCTATCCTTGTAAAGAACTTATCTTATCTAAATCTTTAGATAAACGTTTTTTTAATTCACCGAACTTTCAGTGACCTTCCTAGGTGTTCGATATAACGAACGATATTTCCTTTCCGTTCCGAGTTAGATAGTTAAATCGAGATTGGACGGTACTATATTTATCTTGTAACTAATCTGTTAAACCAAACTGAACTAGTCTGATGAAACTAAACCGAACGTAAACTATAGTCAGAAACAAATGCGGGGATAACAAAGATAGATTTTTTTTTTATATATTTGGGGAGGTAAGGATGAAGTAGAGAAATAGCCTATAAAGTTCAAGCCGATGAGTAATGTTTTCTTCTTCACATCTGAAAACTATTCTAAAAAACACTCCTCCACAAGCGATGTCTGTCAGTTATATTCAGGATCGAAGTTTGGTTTTACCAGGCTAGTTCATTACAGTGTACTTATAAGTCAAGCCTGAATATAAATCCCGGACTAAAAAACTAAAACACTCTTCCACAGGTTTGGCAGTTTTATTCAAGCTTGATAGTCTACCAGTGGACACATATATTGCTCTTTACAAGAGAGTATGAGCACACCACCATAAACAAGAGCGTTAAGGTTGATTTACACTAGGCGAAAAAATTCGCCGCTAAAGCCGAAAGAAGACATTCCATTGGTAGAAATTAACATCACACCATGCGAATGTCTTCTTTCGACTTTCGCGGCGATTTTTTTGCATCGTGGATATCAACCCTTATGGCAACAATCTCGAAATTAATTGATTGGGCTTATGAATCAATTTCAAAAACGCTGACTCGGCATTCTTCTCTATGTGATTTGTTTTTGTTTATAGTCGCCACGACAAATTTTATTAGACCTGGGAACGCTAGGGAACGCTTGACATTAAATTTATCAATAAAGATGGTGAGAGATTTGCAAATGAAAAAAAGCTTGTGAAATATTAATGAATTTAAACTTATATATTATTTATGAAAATTTCAAATAATTCTAGACAAATAATGTCTCCATGAGTATGCACCAAGTGCGCGCATCAAACGGTAATTCAATATAGCTACACTCCTTTCCTTCTTCGCTTGACCTGAAAACTACCGGATATCACCAGCGGAAGATTGTTTAGTTTATATACTCAAACACACTCCTCTACAGGTGATGTCCATCGGTTATTTAATGCTTGATGGTCAAACATAGAAAGGAAAAGTTATTTGCGGGCTAGATCATACTCAGTATTTGCAGGCTAGGTCATACTCAGAATTTGGAGCAGTTTCATTTCGGTTTCACCAGCCTAGTTAAAGTTTACATTGGATTCATCAGACCAATTAAAGCTTAGAATGGTTTTATCAGACTAGTTAAAGCTTAGATTGTATTCATTAGACTAGTTAAGTTTAGATTGTATTCATCAGACTAGTTAAAGCGAATAGATAGTTTAGTAAACAACAATATATTTCTTGATTAATTTTAGTGGGGGTTAGTTAACTTGTTTACAGTCCGAAATAAGAGGAAATAATTACTGTGGAGGAGTGATTTTTGAGCACTGCTTCAGGCTAGTAAGCTAGTCAAAAAAGCGAAAAAATTATTAACTCCCGACAAACAAGGTTCAACTAGATTCATATAAAAAGCAAGATGAATTTTTCAATAAACGATTTATTTTTTTAATATTATCACTCAGTTATAAAACGCATATTTAAAGAAAATTAAAGGAAAATATATCCTTGCACCAACGTAGCATAAAAAAGACTTTAAACGAGGTTGTATCTTATGATCAACAAACAGCAACTATCGTCACGATAAAAGCCTGAATATAACTTCCGCACCTGTGGAGGAATGTTTTTTAAGTATAGTTTTCAGCTTAAAAGCTGAACACTATATTCAAAAAACACTCCTACACAGGTGATGTCCAACAATTATATTCAGGCTTAAACAACACAAATTATTTATAAGACTATGAATGAAGAATTCGGCGTCATTCGAAGTCTCTTAGCAACAAAATAGTTGTCACGGTAACGAGACATGCTTTCAATTATTTTCTTAGCCGTATGGCTGAGACGGGGGTTACGTATTTACTTTATATTTTCGATTTATCATATATCAGAAACTGGATATTACAAAAAAAATTCAAGCAATATTACCAAAAAATAAATTTTAGAGTTGTCAAGAAAGAAAATATCGGATGTTACAAAATAAATATACGACGTCGTGTGCCAACCGGGTTTATACGGCAAATTATAAAAATAGTGGCTAAATTTGGACTATACAAAAGAAAAAGAAAACTGCTACAAAGTTATATCAACGAACTTTCGATTGACGACAAGATCCCAGCTGACAAAAACCTGTCCAAAGTCAGTAAAATAACGTTAGAACAACGTTCTTGGGATCACTCAGTATTTCTCCCTGAGAATAATAATTCAGAGATGTAATGCAAAGAACAGTATTTAATTAAGCTTCAAATTGTTTGGTTTTCTTCATATTGAAGAAGCCAATAAAGAAACCAATTTACCACTCAAGGGTTTAAATTATCCCAGTTGAAATGTTCGAAATTTTTGGTACTTCTGTTAGCGAATAAGCATTTTTTAAACTTAACAAGAGGATTTTAGTTCCGCAAAATAGGCCTTCAAAATAGAAGTTATTTTTGCAAAATTCAAGAAATCTATCTCCCGCGAAATTTTATCCCAAATTTTATTGGATCGCTGAAATTTATGACACTCTTCCTCGTTGACTCAGTGTTCGTTCCTCTTAAATTCTTTTAATTTTGAGAATTTGTAGTATTTGAAAACCTTGTTATTACATATGTAGCCGGATTAAGATTTAAAAATTGAGAATTCGTTCAGATCTAAACAAGATATATTGATTTTCTTTCACAAATATTTACCGAAAAACCTGTATTAATTAAAATCCTCCGATAAAACAAACGTGTATATTTACAAAATGCATAGCTACTGTTATGAAACTTGTCGTAAGAATATTTTTCTACTAGGTCTATATTATTTGCGTTCAAACAAATAGTCAGACAGCAAGTCAATATAGTGTTTGTTCGTCTGGGGGAATCCTACCTCGTCCCCGTTTAATTTTCCCCTCTTATTTTATCTTTCTACGAAACTTAAGAATACAAGTGAAAAGTACTTCCCAAGTGGACACAAAAAATTAAATAAAATAGAACCTAATGAGGCAACCTCGTTCCCATGACTTCTTGCCTTTGAGCGGCTCTTTTGTATTTCGAAAAGGCAAGAAGCCCTGAGAACGAGGTTGCCTAACGAGGTTCTGATAATCTGATAATCGGTTAAAAGTTGTAAGGCGTTCACTTTTCAACATTGTTGAAAGCAATATTTAACCCTAATAGGAATGGACCTTTTTTAGGCTGAAAAAACTGGGGCTTCATGAAATTTAATACGATTATGGTTCATCGTCAAAGGAACAATATAACATGATTATTTTTTGCTTACGCCAGCACTTTTTTGATGACGTCATCAGGTTTTTCGAAAAACCATGTATTATTTAAAGGTAGTGACTTTCTACACACTAGCTCATGCAGTTGTTTTTTCTATTATTAAGATTATATGGAGCTGTATTTATTTTAGATCGAATAAAAATATAAGCAATTAAAAGTAGAAATGCTTCTCGTGTGACAGAATCTCAGAGTTTTCATTTTTGATGTGCCATTTGCTCTCAAAAGTCTGTTTTGAACTTCAAAATAGCTTACTCTATGATAACTTAAAATCTCAGCCTTAAATTGTTGTAAGACACAGATGCCGCCTCGCTCTCCTTTTCAAAAATGGACTTATTCATGTTAAGATTTTTATTTTCTTCAAAACCTTTCCAGGCAAAACCTTTGCAATGAAATCTTTACAAATCATAGTGTACGAGTTAGTGTGTAGTTAGTGGTTACCATTATTTAAAAAACAAATGAAGTTGAAGCAGTTCCGTTTCGTATTCGTATTATTAATTAGGGGAAATCGGGATAGTTAGAACATAAAAATCTGTTGAAAGTATTTTAATCATGATACGAGTATATATGGTTCAAATTTGAAGTTCACCGTGTTATTCATAATAAAGTTATTCGCATTTTCGTTTTTGTAGGATTTGACGCCATTCTATGTTTTCGGATAATGCGAGTTAATCGTTGTTTTCTTACTTTGTTTTAAGTAATTCAATCGGAAAGAGGCTATATTATCCTCGATAACCCAAACAAACAAAACAAAAATTTAAAATAATTCGTAGTACGAAAAGTCATAGTATGGGCACAATGCGTGTTGCCAAAGCACGACTCCACAATAATTGCAATTCTTTTATTTCACGAAGTATTTGTTGAAAATTTGCTAAATTTTCCAGGTAGCTTCCATTTATTTTGCTCAATTTGATCACATTTAAAAAGTTTAAAGCTCCATAACCATTTGCTTAATTTTTAGTGACCTATCGAATTACATCATTGATTTATCATCAAAATAGCAGAACTGCTATTTTTTAGTATAGTGAAAGTTTCTGAGATGGAGTCAATGATTTTCTTATTTCATATATCAGGATCAATTATAATATCCAAACAGATTTTAGTCATCAAAAAAATACCAAAAAAGTTGTTTTCTGATTACAATTCAAGTCCTCAGCAAATTGTCTAATTCTAGAATAAATGCCTGTGGAGAAGAGTGTTACAAAAGAAACCAATCAATTGCAAGATCGTTGAATCAATATCACTTTCCATATTCTACCCTTGCAAAGCGAGTCATATTTTACATTAAAACTGTGGGAGTTTATAAACTATGTAATCTCAATTTAGGGATGGTCCACATTTTGTTATTAAAAACTATTAGCTACACATATGGCATCATGTGACAGTCAAAAGAGGACATCTCATTGGTAGAAATAGACAAAACAAAATTATCATGTGACATGAATTTGATGACATGTTATCAAACATGTTGGACAATTTGTGTCCAGTATTAAATAAGAGCAAATAATCATTGTGGAGGAGAGAATTTTGAGCAAAAAGCTTTCTCTACAGTGATTATACCTGGTATAAAAAAAAATTCAGTAAACCTTTAGTTCATATATAACCAGTAGGCAAAAACTTGTTTAAAGTCCGGAGTGAGGCTGCTAAAACAACACCTTCAACGCTGTTCTACTGTAGCATCTTTATTGCAGAATTTGAACAAGTTTTTGCCTATTGGGTATTGACCTTGGCCCAAACCATCTCTAACGTCTTTTAATGAAAACAATAATTACTTACTATTTGCTGGGATACTACTCAATTCATTAGTTTGATTTGATATAGCCTGCTGGAAGTGATCAAGTGTTTCTCTAGTTGGAGTCCAATCAGTTTGTTCAGTTTCCCAATTACTTACTCTAAAAGTAAAGCGAACAAAAACATCTATCAATACAGTGTTCAAAGTAACAACAAATAATCACAGTGGAGGAGTACTTTTAGAACTTTATACGCGTGTCTCAAAATAATTGTCCAACATCACCTGTGGAGGAGTGTTTTTTAAGTACAGTTTTCAACTTTGAAGCTGAAAATTGTACTCATAAAATACTCCTCCATAGGAGATATCGGACAGTTATTTTGAGACTTGTATATTTAACTAATGCTACACTAGTGGGCATAAACATGTTCAAAGTCAGCAATAAAGACATTAGAATAACTTTGAACGACATTGTTCTATCATTTTTTACTGCTGACTTTGAACAATGCCCACTGAAAACAATGCCCACTTAAACAATGAGGGATCATTTCAAATCAACTTTCTTGGTACGTTTAAAGAAACCAAATTCAACAAAGAATGAAACTCCACAGAAGAGTGTTATGTCAACGAGCTTGCAATAGATTGGTTTATTTGGTAAGAAGAAACCAATCCATTGCAAGATCGGAAAATCGTTGATTTAGATCTCTTCTCTGTAAATTTTACTTTTGAGGCCTTAAGTCCTGTTAAGTTTTAAACAAAACAATGCCCAATATTTACCACGCTAGAAAATACTGTCCACAATTTATTGGCCTAGAGAAGAAAACACCATTTTCAAGATTTCATAAAATTAATGATGCAATGCTTTATTTCACATGGACTTCTTTGGTCTCTTGGTTGATAGGGGAGAAAGGGGGGGGGGGGGGGGGGAATTGGCCAGCGGTTATAATCTGGGCCATATCAATGTAACAATAAACATTTAGGCCTTGAAACTTGGCAAGTATATTACTTGGCCCATTCATTAGCTTCCAAAAATATTGATCCGATTCAAAAAATAGATTCTGTGAGCTGGTCCGAAATTTCTGGTGCTTCTGATCTGTAAAACACATTGACTAAAAATTTCATGCAAACCAAACGACATATAAAATAAGCCAAAATACTTCAAAAAATAATCCTGAAGAACTAGTCTGTAAATTCTGTTTTCTGGTCTGTAAATTACCATTAATGATAACGTGGTCTGTAAAATAGTGTATTTATGTTAGGAATATTGTGTATGTAACGTAGACAACAATATTATATCTAATTTCCTGTAATTTGATTATAATTCAATGATTTCAAAAAAAAAAAAAAAAAATTATACCCCCTGAAAATAAACACCTCACCCCCGGAAAAACAGGGTGTGGCAAAATGTTTTTTGGCCAATTGTAAGTTTAATCAAAGTTAGGAAAGTCACAAAATTTTCTTAAGCCCATGTGAAATAGGGTTAAATCAGGTGTTAAAATAACTGACAGTCATCACCGTGTAGGAGAGATTTCCTCCACAGTGCTGACTGCCAGCTATTTTAACCCCAGTTAAATTTATGCTGACAAACCTTATCCAATTCGAGGAAAGAACAGCATGTTGGCACATCTCAACGCGATGATCAGCAGAAACTAATTTCTATAAAGCACAACAACAAAAATAGTGGACTACACACCACAGTTGTGCCAATAACCAATTCAAAGGTACACGCATCTCTTGATCCTTACACTTGCTTTCAGAATGTTTTGGTACATGTGAATATCTATGCGCATATGTTACCAATTGAAATAACTATTTAAGGAACTTTATAAAAACATAAGAGAATAATTCCAAATATTTTTTGCAGAGGAAATTAACGAGCAAGCCTTAAAAAATAACTGCTGGACATCACCTGCGGAGGAGCGATATTTGAGTAATATTGCAATTTTTGAAAGCGAAACCGATCACAAGCTCATTGACAAACACTTCCAATGGGAACGTAAATAAAGATGTGGTGTTTACAACAGAATGTTGAAAAAACGCCACGTGCAGGTAGGGCTGTTCATTGCAATTTTAAAACCAAATTTATAATCAACCAAAAAAAAATGTATTTAGAAGAAGAAACGGTCCCTAATCTCACGAAGTCAAAAATTTGCAGCAAAAGCCAAAAATGGTGTAACGTCAATTCCCCCCAATGGGATGTTTTCTTTTGGATTTCACTGCAAATTCTTTGACCCATGGAAATCAACGTTAAGGCAATGATAAAAATAATTATTTTAAGAACCTTACAAAAACATATATACCTGATACCTAGCAGAAGTTGAAATAAGAACAATTAATAACTGTGGAGGAGTGATGTTTGTAGCCTCAGGCTATGTTCAAATTTCCCTCCTCCATAGTAATTATTTACTCTTTTTCGAAACTGAGGTGATATTGTGAGTCATACGAAAGCAAATTCTTTTGGATTTCACATGGAAATCAACGTTATGGCAATAATAAAAATGAAGGAGTGATGTTTGTAGCTTCAGGCTATGTTCAAATTTCCCTTCTCCACAGTAATTATTTACTCTTTTTCGAAAACTGAGGTGATATTGTGAGTCATACGAAAGCAAATTCATTGCAAGATCATCTTGACCTAATTTACACTTAGATTGTAAATTTAAAAACTGGTAGTACACGCTTCTTTTTTATAAGAGACACTTTTACAAAGGTAGATTTATACTAGGAGAAACAGTTTGTGTGAAAGCCAAAAGAAGACATTCCATTGATAGAAATTAACATCACATACCAAAATGTTTGCCTAATGTAAATCCACCTTTTAGATACACACAATGAAACTGTGTTGCATGATGGGAAAAATGATGTCATTGCAATGACTACTTCAAGAAAACGCTTGTAATGATGCAATAGACCTATTCATATGATATAACTAGATTGATTAGGGACCATTTCCAAAATTCGTTCTCAGGGAAGAGTGCTAAATCAACGATATTGCAATTGATTACAAGTTCATCGACTTAAACACTCTTCTTCGTAGATAAATTTTTCTCAAATATATTGATTTTGACTTTTTAAAAACTGGTAAAATATCTGCTTTTTGAAACGAATTTTGGAGATGGCTCTTTAGTGAATGACACTAGAAATTTCTTTGCAAACTTAAGTAAAATAAGAATTTAGTGACGAAGCTCGAACATCTTAAATAGACTGTTGTCTTCTGTAGCTAATGCAGTACACTGTCGTCAGAGTTCATTAATGTGAATTATTTATTTATTTATTTAATAATCATTTCTGACTCGACTCTTCATTGCGGCATCATAATTATTAATAGCATCAATGCTACTATAAAAGAGAAATAATTATATTTCTGTTGCACAAATCTTTCCGACATTTTGAAAATCGGATTAGAGAGCGATAATTTCGGCATTTTGCAATGTTTTTGTTAAAGAGTTACACAATAGCTGTCTAAAGCTGTCGGAAAGTAAAAATGATATCTAAAACTCTTTTAATTGTAATTCTAACAACATACACATTTAAGCAAAATTTGTCCATTTTAAATTTTTTTGCGATGATCGGAAAAATGCTGCCAAATTTCATCGCTATACTATTAGTCGTTCAAAAGTTATGGAGGGGGGAAGGGGAATCTGCTAAATCCCCCCTCCCTTTTCCCAAAAAGCCCGGTTAGAATGGTGTTAACACGCTTTTGAGTTAATGAATTAACTTTGATGTGCATAAAAAGCTTCAGAACAAAACAGACTTATGAGATCTGGAAGAAGTGAACATAGCCTGTGTGCAGTCTGTGAAAGAGGCTAACAATGCTTAGGCCGAACCAAATGGAACTAAATGTGTATCCTATACTTTCTTTCTATCTTTCGCCTTTGTATGTGATTCAATATAGACAGTGGTCAAAACAAGAGTAAATAAACACTACGGAGGAAGAATTATTGAGCGCAACTTCAGGCTTAATAGCCTTAAGCTATGTCCAAAAATCACTCCTACGCAGTGCTTATTTGTTTCAAATTACTTACTTTTTGTGTCATCTTTTGGTAGTTATCATGAGTCGGCGATATGATCCCAGCAACTACATTAAATTTCCCTGTATTATGTAGTACATCTCTTGCAAGCTCTAAAAGAAACTATACAAATGGAGTAAAATCATTATTGGAGATTATTACCCAATAAGCATTTATGAACGATGGACTGACAGTATAAGGAATACGAAAGAAAAGATCTGAACAAAAACGCCAAATTATGTATTCATTGTTTTAAAACGTTTGGCAGCAAAAATTGCAGAGACATAAATATCATTGAACATAATGAAGAAAATTTAATACAAACAGCATGTAGGTAATGAAATATATAATCAAAGGTAAGGTATTGAAAGTAGCCCGCCAAACCAAGTGAAAGTTAAACCTAAGCACATAAATATAGGATTTGCATATACACATTATACAGTGTTTGAAATATGTCTTTATTAAGATAATAAAGTTTTAGGTCAAATAAACAATTGAAACACCTATATCAAGGTAAAATTATATCAAATCACTGTGGAGAAGAGTAGTGAAATTTCATATCATAGCCTGAAGCGATGCTCAAAAATCACTCATCCACAGTGGATACGAATTGCATACACACATACATCACAGCATTATGTAAACACCAAATAAAAATAGAAAATAAACCTACGTTATAGTATCAGTTGTGCTTTTAAAAGACGTGAGTATATGTACCTAATACAATGTATGTATGTACATATGTATGTACATTATTATGTATATGTATATGTATGTATATACATATGTATATGTATGTATATAAGATATACGCACAGGCTATAACACATATTTTATTATTTGACTATACCTTGTTTTTATCGTTAATAGAAACCATGTAGTTTTTTTTATATAGAAGTAAAAAGGTGGTTGTCATCATTTGTTATTAAAATTAATTAATAAAGAATAATGAAATTGTGCATTGTCGTTATATTACTACTGTTGAATCATGTATTGGCATTATATTACTAATTTGAAATGAGAGTAATTATAAAACCAAATTATACTTTTAGTGGTAATTAAATGTTTTACGACTCTAAAGAGTATATAACATTAACAGTTATTTCAAAATTAAAAGAATTTTCCAAAATCTTCAATTCAATTCTTGAAATTTTAAGAATTATTTTTATAAAAAATATCACTTATCATTTCAAAAAATTGAGGAGGAAGCTTTCCCAAAATACAAAAATCCGTTGCCATCCGTTTGACCATATATTTTTAAATTAGCCAATGAGAATAAAAATCAACTGAATGATAATAAAATTTGAGAATGATAATCAAAGATCAGCGAATAAATTTTGCTAATATTAGAAATTATTTTTAATTTTTATTTATGATTTAATATACAAACGACACTCCATAAAAATGATGGTACCAAATTTCAAAATGCTAGCACTTCAGGAACATGGTCTATTAAGAAAAGCGGGCCGCTGCTGCCACCGCTGCCACAAAGTGATAGTAATAGCCCATCCAAACTTTGGGCTAAAAACGGTAATGCAGGTTTGAAAAAAACAATGTTGTTCTAGCATCTTTACTGTGGACTTTGAACAAGTTTTTGCCAACTGAGAATGCGTTGAGTTACGTGTGGAGTTATTTGATAGATACAAAAAATGAGTCAATCTTACCAAACATTCTCAAGTGCATTTGAGTTATAGGATTAAAGCAACCAGCACTTAATAGAAGTATGTTTTTCTTTAAAACCTCTGCCATTATGTGCAGTAATATATTTACAGTTTTAACTTGATCTAAATAGAATGCCCTGGTGGTGGAAATAAGAACAAATAATCACTGTGGAGGAGCGATTTTTGAGGGTAGCTTCAGGCTACAAAGGCTGAATCTATGCTCAGAATCACACCTCCTTAGTGATTATTTACTCTTATTTCAACCACTGTCGGCCGATATAAAATAAGTATGGAATTTAAAAAAATTGACTATTAAGAGTAAACAGTATCAGCAAGAGGTCCATGATTTGGTACCAGATGATCTATATTATACAATTTGATTGGTTAGCAAAGTGTGCGATTAATATCATACTGCACCGTTTGCGGTAAATAGTTGCACTGTGGAAGACATAGCGTTGGTGAAACAATGGTAATATCGCAATGTTTTGTTTGTTTTGCCATACACTTTTAACATCTGTGCAGAAGGGTGCAATATAAACTAACTTGGTTTCCTAGCTTGGGGACCATCTCAAATTTTGCTCTAAAACCAACTTTTTTTGTTAGGGTTAAATCAGCTACTATTGACAAAATTCAACAAAAATAAATCTGTACAGAAGCATGTTAGGTCAATAAGCTTACAATCGATTGGTATGGATTCTTTGGTATGAAGAAACCAATCCATTGCAAGATCATTCACTCAGCACTCTCCTCAGTAGATTTTATTTTTGAGATGGTCCCTCACTTAGCATAGATAACAAACCATTTGTCAGTGGGCAAAAACTCATTTAAAGTCTGCAGTAATGACACTAGAACAATGTTGTTCGACGTTGTTCTATTGTCTTTACTGCCAACTTTGAACAAGTTTTCGTCCACTAGGTCGTCATAATATTGGCTCAGTATCCTTCTTCATAAATCAATAAAAAATGCAATTTTACCAAACAGATGTTGAAATCAATGAAAGCAAATGCTTTGGGCTTCATAAAATGAATTCAAAAATAGAGACTTTAAAAAAAGAACTTTTTAAAGCTGGGATGAGGAAGAAAAAAATAAATTTTGAGAACAAATTTTTAATGGT
>JAULBZ010003940.1:0-15560 GCA_032360805.1 Neoturris breviconis
TGGAGGAGAGATTTTTCAGAATATTTTCAGCCAAGGTGGCTGAAAATATTCTGAAAAGTCTCTCCTCCACAGTGATGACCGGCTGTCATTTCGAGCCCTGGGTATTTGTTTTTATTTTAACCACTGATATAAGCAATTAGATAAAAACTTGTTCAAAGTCTGCTGTTGTTATAGTATCTCTACTGCTGACTTTGAACATAGGAGAAATTGAAACTACCATTTCTTCTTAAGAAAATATTCTTAGAACGATTGCTGGTGTACACTAATGGTCAACTGTGCAACAAATCTCCTAAGTTGATTTAATATCTCATTTCTTCTCTAGCATGAAATGAATTATTGATAAAGAGATTATGACGAAGTAAAAAAATTAAAATAGTTTAAGCCTTGATACTCCAGCCTAAAGAAATATCGAAAAATAAAATTACAATCTGGTCCGAGAATATTTATTACAACTGATTGCATATAATAATAATAGTTTATTTTTAAACATCTGTATATTCTTGAAAAATTCTCAGTACGAACAAATTCACTATCTTCATTTTTTCAGATTATTTCATTCGTAAGAAATCACCTAGTGGGCAAAAACTTGTTCAAAGTCTGCAGTAAAGATGCTAGAACAACGTTCTCAACGTTTAAAATATATATATATATAATATATATGTTTTCAACGATTTAAATATGTACATATTCTAGTGGGCCAAACTTGTTCAAAGTCAGCAGTAAAGACGTTGTTCTAGCAGCTTTACTGCAGACTTTGAACAAGTTTTTGCACATTGGGTTATTTCGTAATATTTGATAATAATATTTATATTTCTTAAATAAATATAATAACTTTTCTCAACTAAAAATTATTAGTTACTAATTTGTTTTTAATTGTTACTAATTTTAGTTTCTTTTGTAAATATTGTTTTTGTGAAAACATCTTTGTTTTAAGTCTCAAAATTAAAATTTCAAAAACAAGTTCTGTTTGTCCAAAATTGAACAAAAATGAAACTGCACAGAAGAGTGTTATTTCATGGAGGTTGTAATTGATTGGTTACTTTGGTACAAAGAAACCAATCCATTGCAAGATCATTGACACTTTTGCATTATAATGTTTTGAAGCCCTTTATTTAAAGTTAAAATGTGTTGGATTGAAATTTATTATGGATCTCTCTATGTATATATAGGTTGATACCATGTAACTGACATGGTACTAATGCAAAAGCTTATATAAAAAACAAGAAGGCAGCCTTTAAATGCGCCCCTAATTGAGTTTCAAAGACTCGTTTAATTACGAAGAAAGCAATCAAATGCAAGATCATTTAGGGTGAAACTCATTTAGGGGTCCATTTAAATTTCTATTCTGGTACAAATATTAAATGGTTTTGAATTAGTTAGTAGATGTATGAAAATAATCATTTGGGGGTCCATTTAAATTTCTATTCTGGTACAAATATTAAATGGTTTTGAATTAGTTAGTAGATGTATGAAAAGAATCATTTGGGGGTCCATTTAAATTTCTATTCTGGTACAAATATTAAATGATTTTGAATTAGTTAGTAGATGTATGAAAAGAATCATTTGTTCTTTATAACAAATAGTAAGTGTTAAAAATAAGTGTTGAAATTCCTTAAGAAAACTTATTAAGTACCACAATAAATTGTTTTATGTTTTAAGCAAATAGTAGGGAGTTGTTAACCTTCTATATACAGGTTAATATTTTATTTATGTTGTGTATGCAGCTTATGCTAATTAAAATAAAAGCAAATCATCACCGTGGTTTTTAATTTCTAAGCATAACCTGAAGCTATGCTCAAAAATCTTTCTTTAACAGTACTTATTTATTCTTCCAATCATTGGTATTATTTTTTATGTAATGATTGAAGAGTAGTACACAATGAAAGCTATTACTTGTGGTTTGAGGTGTGACTATACTCACCTCAAAATTCCAAAATCTAGAATTTGATATGAAAAACACTTGAAATATTTCATATCTCTATAAAATATAGTATCTTACTTGAAATAAATTTAGATTGTTTCAGTGTTTGAATTAAGAACAAATAATCACTGTGGGTGAGGAATTTTTGAGCATTGTTTCAAGCTTACTAGCCTGAAGCAATCTTCAAATTTGTTCCTATTTTGAAAACTGTGTTTACCAAAATTTCAAGCAAGCAAGTCTGGAAATAACTGTAGGACATCACCTGTGGAGGAGTGTTTTTAACCCACCAAACAAAGTTAGAATGGGCTATAGTTATCAATTTGCGGCGGAGGTGGCGGCGGTGTCCCGCTTTTTCAAATAGATCATGTTCCCGAAGTGCTACCATTTTGAAATTCATTTGTGATGACATTTCAGAAGGACTGACCTAATTTTTTTTGATTTCGTCCACTTAGTCCAAATTTTGGGCAAAAAGGGTCCAAAAGACGTGGTACTGTCCTGAAATTTGGTTGTGGCATTCTAGGCAATATTGTGAGACTGCTGGCCAATTTTCTTCAATTTTCTCATGATTTTTGTTGATTTAGAAATTTTTTTAATACTGTTTGATATTTTTGCTTTCTGTGAGACTTTGATCACATTCATCAAAATGATCATTTTATGATTTTTGTTGACTTTTTCACTGTTTATAAGGATTTGACCAGAATTACATTTGAACTTAGAAAAATTTTGAAAATTATAATGTGTGTACAATTCATATCCAGCACAATAATAATATATTTTATGAAGCTTTAATTAAATTATATTATTATTGAGTTTATACATAATGCTATGAAGTATATAATGTGTATATCCAATTTATATCCACTGTGGAGGAGTGACTTTTGAGCATTGCTTCAGGCTAGGATAAGAAATTTCACTGTTCTCTTCCACAGTGCAGTGATTTAATGTAATTATGTAATTATGATGAAGGTTTTTCAATTGTTGACTGACCTGAAACTTTATCAACTTGCATGAAGTCCTAATGACATGTAAAAGTTTGGTGTTTATCTTTGATATGAAATTTTACTACGCTCCTCCACAGTGAATTGACATAATTTTACCTTGATAATGATGTTCCAACTGTTTATTTGGCCTGAAACTTAATAAGCACATGAAATCCTATAGCTTTTTATTAAAACAAAATAGATTAAACAAAGAACCGTCCACACCCAGAGCAGAGTATTTACTACAATGAATTTTCAAAAAAACGGTTCCATGTTAAATCTAAATCTTTTTGCAAAAAAGTTCACGTCTTGAAGAAAACTATTGCAAGTTTCTCCATGAAATTTTCTTTGGGAAGGTAGAGATATCTCAAAATATTTAAATCTGAATTGAAGGAGGAATTAACTGAACTTAATTTTTAGTTGTGTCAAATCATACCTAAAGGAAGGATCTCTTCCCTGTATTAGTATTAAAATACAAAACCATTCTCTTAAAATTTTTCCATAATTTTAACCATCAAACATTAAAAAATATAATTGAATTATTAGAGGTGTGATATTTACTGGAATAAACATAATATCTTCTGTGATGTGCAGGGCTCGAAATAACAGCCGGTCATCACTGTGGAGGAGAGATTTTTTAGAGTATTTTCAGCCATGAAAATGGCCTGCTGTTATTTCGAGCCCTGATGTGTAGAATATATGTTAATGGATTTCTTTTCTTTTATTCAGATGTAAACATATGCGAGAGAGTACTCCGTTAAATGTGCAGTAGACAAAATTAAATATTTATGAATTTTAAGTATGCTGCTATTTTATAAGAAAAAAAATTTCAGGAAAAATATTTTTCTATTGCAAATACCTAAACGAATTTTTTATAGGAAAAAAAATTTCCGGAAAAATATGTTTCTATTGTAAATATCTAAACGAATATTTGTTAAATTTATGCGCGCCCACATGTAAGTCTTAATTTTATTTAAAAAGGCAAGATTCTGTTAAAACATTTAAAGGATATAACATATAGTCTTTTCTTATAATATTAGGTTATTCTCTATTTTTGTTTAGTATATACACAATACTATGATGCATAATGTGTGTATGCAAATCATATTTGCTGAATGTTACGTTCACTCAGTTTGGTGAGCTACTTTCAATACCGTACCTTTGATTAAGTATTTTAGCAGTGGTTAAAATAACTGCCAGTCATCACTGTGGATGCATGGCATCAATTTCCTCTAATGGAACGTCTTCTTTTGGCTTTCACAGCAAATTATTGCCTAGTGGAAATGAAATATAAGATACGCCACACAGGCTCAAATTGGTGATATTATTTAATGTCTATCTCAATGTCTATAAAATGTTTGTTATTCAATCTTGTTTGAAATACCAATCCCTTCTCCTTCCTTCCTCACAAATTCTTGTAGTGTATGTGGCTCAGCTTATATACCAAGGGAAGCTCGAATTATATACCAAGCGCTATCAGTGTTCCATACATGGAGAATAGAAACAGAGGAAGCATTATTAACTCTCTACACCCTCGTCAATATGCATAATGGCCATTTAGCTGTAGACTGTTACTATTCCCGTGACAATTTACGCTACATAAAAACTGGTAAACAACATTTAAGAAGTTACAAACGATTGTTATACTTAGAAAGTGATTTTTTTTCAACTGAGCAATGAGATAAAAATGACCAACTACTACTCACTACCACCCACTACCACCCATTACCACTTACTACCACCCATTACCACCCACTACCACCCCAAAAAATGTCACATTCAACCAAACTAGACCTTAAATCTGGAGAAAATTGCCTGTTAATAGGGTTAAGAAAATGATTTTCATGCCGCTTAAAGTTGTCATTATGTAAGGTAAAGTTAGATTGATTTGTGCAAATAAAGCAGCAAATCTTTAATAAAACTTGGTTTGATTATAATTTAAATTAATAGTCCTGTGCTACCCAACCATGAATAAGCTAAAACATGTAATGTATCCTGTTTGTGTTTGTCACAATAGATTAACTCAACGTAGACGGGCCAATGCATACGACTTGCATGTTATCAAAATTTGCATTTTTGGCAACAGCATAAATTTACTAATCTCATCTTGATTTATGCGTATGTGCAAGCAAAGAATAAACCATCCTATGCATAGATAGTATAATAACATAGGTGTATTCTCTATTTTTTATTTGGTGTGTACATAATGCTATGAGGTATAATGTGTATGCAGTTCATATCCACTGTGGATGAGTGACTTAAGGACCTGAAATCCTAATGCCATGTAAAATTTGGGTGTTTATCCTTGATGTGAAATTTCACTATTCTCCTCCCCAGTGGCTTGACACAATTTTACCTTGGTAAAGGTGTTTTATTTGTTTATTTAACCTGAAACTTTGCCATCTTAAATAATTCAAATACTGTATAATGTGTGTATGTAAATCATATTTTATATGCTTAGGTTTAATCTTCACTTGGTTTGGTGGGCTACTTTCAATACTGTACCTTTGATTACAATATTTTTAAATAATCCATTACTTGACGTTATTTGGAACAACAGGGAGAGTTCTGACCTTATATATGCATCAAAATTATTATTTTAGATTATGGGTTAGTCCATTGTTTTTAAAATCATCAGAGCAATACGTGAAAGAAAAAGATACCTTTAAAACAGAACTAATGGTAAGATCTATAACCATATAAAGGCTTGGAGAAATTACCCGATATCTGGTATTAGTATTTTAGCAACCGAATTGCAAACTTCATAAGACACCGTAACAAACAAACATCTGACCAGATTCGTTTATTTCTTTGATCTTTTTGGGACACCTACCGAATTCAACAAAGCGCCGAGTTGCTAAGAAATTGATGACGCTTCCTAACATTGCAACCAGGGTTCCTACCGAAATACCGTCTGCAAAGATAATGGTCACCAATATGGTCAGATCCTTATTTGAAGCTAGGGCTTTGTGTTTTAGCGTGAAGAATAGGATCGGTTGGCCAAAACTCTTGTCCTTTGTGATTTGTTTTAGTTACCTAACATAGTTGAAGAAATGGAGAAGACTCAGTTTGGTCTTCCAAGTTCTTTCCAAAGTGAATAAATAACATCGGTCACATGATTTCCCGATTTTCTTGACTTACAAATTACAAATCTGGGTTTACGGTCTAAAACAAATATTTTGCCTTTTATTTACCCATTAGCGAAAACGGAATGAAAAATTACTTCTGGCTTACAATATATCAGATTTTATATTTGACCTGGCAGTAACCCATGAAATTTGCTGGCCACCTCCGAAGATGTTTTTTCTCCATTTTGTTTCTTTTTAGAAACTACTTTATAATTTTTACTTTTGTGAAAACTCTTAGGGATTATTAATTAAAAATTAGTATGTGTTTTTATTGGGTTAACCCCCAGCCTTTATAGAATTAACTTTAATATATGCAGTGGTATATTAAAATACCTGCAATTGATTTCTTTCTTCAGTACGGAGGAACCAATCAATTTGCATGATTGTAGAATAAATAATAATAATCTCTTCCAAATTATAAATGTACAAATAATCACTGTGGAGGAGTGATTTTGAATATTACTGCTGCCTTTCAAGCACTGGCCCAGTCAGCATCAACCTGTTCAAAGTCCGCAGTAATGACGCTAAAACTACGTTTAAAAATATTAATATTATTAGCGTCTTTGAACAAGCTTTTGCCCGATGGGGATGTGCAAATCTCAAAATCACCGTCAGACATCACCTGTGGAAGCTGAAAACTGTACTCTATAAACATTCCTCCACAGGTGATATCCGAAGGTTATTTTGAAACTTGGAATGACTATTTTTCAGGAATATTTGTTATCCTATGGAAGAGTAAAATTAAATCAAATTATGACAAAGTTAGAAAACTACGATATGACTACGGCAAAGTGAGTGCTTCAGGTGATTTGTTCGCAATTGAAATTTCTCTTTCAGCAACGAAGAGTTATGGCTTGTTTTTGATTGGTTTCTGTAGTACAATGGAACCAATTAATTTCAAGGTCGTTAATTCATAACTCTTCTCTGCAGATATTAATTTTGAAATGACTGCATCACGGTGGGCAAAAACGTGTTCAAAGTCAAGCTCCAGCGTCTTTACTGCCGACTTTAAGCAAGCTTTTGCCCATAATGAAATGAGCCCCACGAATTATAATTATGAAAACTGTTTCTTATCACGTACAAATTGCTATTTTGAACAGAACAGAACTAGAACTAGAAAGCATAGCGAGTAAATTGTTCATGAATTTTTAAATGTATTTCTTTTAAATTTCAGTGTTCATCTTATCGGTTCAGTTCCTGGGCGTCATATTGGCACAACGATGAGCAAATGGGGACATCTTAAACTTAGAAAGGTTAGGGACCGTCTCAAAAATACAATCTACAGAGGAGAGTACCTAGTCAACGATCTTGCAATCGATTGGATTCTTCGTACCGAAGAAACCAATCCATTGCAAGTTTGTTGACCTAACACATTTTTGTATAGATTCATTCTTGTTGAATTTTGTCAATTTTAGTCGATTTAAATTTAACCCAACCAAAGAAGTTTGATCATTTAAATTTTTTATAAAGCACCTGACATTCTAGTTAGTGATCATTTTAATGTTAATGCCCGGCAGTGTTATTATTCACCCTTGGAGATTTTTCATTGTTTTATTTTCGAATTCTATGAGATCTTGTTCATACAACTACTCAACCGAACGCAGTTGAAGGAAGCAACGAGAATAAGTTTTTTAAATTAATTTTTAGGTTCTGAAGAAGCATGGTCCATCGGAAGTCTTAGTAACTGACCAGTGGCCTGTGATTGGTCAATTTTCTAGTATTGGTTCATTAGGTGTTGATAGTTCCAAATGGTTATGTTCTGAATGGTTGGAGAGTTTATCAATGTGTCAAACTGGAAAATCAGTTGGAAAAAATCTTAAAATAGTAAGTATACCATGGCACATTTTTCTTTTATATTTTCCGTTTTCTATTGAATCTATAAAGACGGATTACCACTAGGCGAATTCGTTCGCACGAATTCTAAATGAAGCCATTACATTGGTTGAAAGTGACGTCTTTAAGCATAGTTTCTGGCTTTGTACCATAAAGCTGCACCACTAAACATCACTCCTCTGCATTGATTACCCTCTTATTTCACAGAGAAATTTATCTAAATTAATCAGAGCTCGAAATAAGAAATACTCACTGTGAAGGAGTGATATTTGAACATAGCCTGAGATTCAGTATTTGTAGCCTAAAACTATGCTTAACAAGTACTCCTTTACTGTGATTATTTCTTCTTATTACGAGGACTGATTAATTATTCCACTAGTATCTGAGATGAAGAGTGATAAGTTCTTCATTTTATTTCAAATTGTTTCATCATAGATCTATCCGACAATGGAGAATGTTAGGAACAGTTTAGAAGGATACTCAGGTACAAACAATTAGAGGCCGTATAGAAGAAATATGTTAAGTTCGGTTTCCGTGAGGCGAAAAATTTGCAAAAGGCAAAAGAAGGAATTCCATTGGTAGAAATATATGTCACGCAGAATTTTTTACCTCATGGAAATCAACCCTTATACCAACTGTGTCGCAATTGATTGTTTTTTTGGTGAGAAGAAGCAAACCAGTTGCAAGATCGTAATCCCACTGATCGAAATAATCATTGTGGAGGAGAGATCTTTGAGCACAACTTCAGGATTTGTATCCTGAAGTTATACCTAGATCTTATTTCTACCACTGAATCCCCTTCTGTACAGCCACATTTATTTCGAATTCTTACGTAACTGCACAAAATGCATTGCAACAAGTTCTGATTTGTGTAGCCAGCGTCTCATTTTCATATATTTGGTTCTATTGTCTAAACAGCATTCGGTAGTATTATATGGAGGTCTATTCAATAGTCTTTCACGCTTTTCCTCTTCTAAAAGAATCAAGAAGAAGTTCGGGAGATATTATCCATGCATGATCTCTAGGTGCAAATATAAAATATCAGGTTAAGTATACTACCAACAATCAAATGTTTTAGGTATGCATTTTATCTTTTAGCGGGTGGTTCACTCCCATACGGTGTTCAGACTGCTATGAAACAAAGATATCTTAAAGAACATTTACAGTAAGAAAACACTCGGCATTGGATGTTACTATGCATTTGTTCTTTGATTTTCTACCATTTGATCAATATACATTCGTTATATGTCCAACAAGTAAGAATTGTGTCTGACATGCCAAAATATAACTGCCAGATATTATCTGTGGAGGAGTGTTTTTGAGTGTAGTTAAAACAATCCTCCATTGGTGATGTTCGACAGATATATTACGGGTTGTCTGTATCATCCACGCGATTACATTTAGTCAATGGAAAGCAGATAATGTTGGACGATCACTTGCATCACCTCATATAAAAACATACGCTAGAGTTTCACCTGATGACAAGTCAGCTGCTTGGTTTTTACTGACTAGGTAAGAAACACTCTACTTTGCCAAAGAACCCAGCAGTATTATTTTTATAATTTTGTTAATGCTTGGAAAGTGTTTTTACACTGAAGGCGGATTTCCAGTAGGCAAATTTGTTTGCGCGAATTCTAAATGAAGCCACTACATTGGTTAAAAATTCACTTTCAACCAATATAATGGCTTCATTTAGAATTTGTCGAACGAATTCGCTTAGTGGAAATCCACCTTAAGTCCTCTCATTTTCAATATGTTTCTTAAAAAAGTTTACTTGATTTCACAAAATAAATTATTTGATAAAAATTAAAATATAATTGCTGTATGCTTTATTGTTTTTAATTGTATTTAGCGCTAACTTATCAAAGGCTGCTTGGGGAGCATATGAAAAGAACCAATCACAGTTAATGATTCGATCTTATGAAATCGGAGTTTTGTTTACACCCAATGACGAGGTAATTCTGCTCGCACACCTCCATAGTCAAGGATTCTTGTCTCCTTGCTTCTTCCGTAAATTTCTTTGTTACGCCAAGCCTAAATATAACTGCCAAATTTTACCCGTGGTCGAGTATTTTGGAGTATAGTTTTCAGCTTTCGAAAACCACTTCCTCCAAGACTACCGAATACGGTCACATATGGAAATGGACAGTTCGTATACCCTGTGCTGAGAGTTGATATACCATTTTTTCCTCATACCGAATATGATTGTATAGGCTGTGGAGGAATGTTTTATGGATATTATTTTCAGGATCAGAAAGGAGCAGAATTCAATATCTTGCCAAATATTTTTCTCCAATCACCTTACCCCACTATTAATTGCATCCTCCAAATCAACTATTAAGGCTCAAAATCTCATAATAACCTTGAATTATCTGAATGTATTAGATAGCCTTGTTTTCTCTAAAAAGCTTTACGATGGAGTGCACTCTTTGTCTAATAAATCGTTCGGGAGCTTCTTAGTACGACCGGCAGATGTTTCATATTCAGGAATGTTCAGGCTTTCCAAAAATGTCTAGGTTAACTATTCCTCTAGGTTAGCAAACGACCCTATTTCCCACAAGTGGTGCCCGGTAGTTATATTTAAGCTCTGGATATAAGCGATATCAAGGAACTAAAATATTGAAAATGTGTCTGGATTCCGAGTTTTCGGACACTTGCACATACACGTTTTTTTATGCTAAAAATTTAACATTTAAGGACTTTTTATTATGTATGTATATGTGTTCTTTTTCTTAACATTACAGATTACAGAAATATCATTTCTGTATCATTAAATTCAGCTACAACAAATTGTACTTTCCGATCTTTTTATTAAAATAAAAAATATATCCGATCGACAAACCAGCTGTTTTCATACATCCCTTTGACATGTCGTCCAACAAGCTCATCAACACGAGTTAAAAATAGATATTGCTGAGAACATGTTAAGAACATTTTAAGCTTTAAATAGATAGTTTGGTTAAGAACATCAAGGCTTATAGCAATCAGGTACGTTCTTATATATTAAAAACTACGTGTAATTGCTTTCCTTGTTTATAGAGCAATGAAGGAAGAAAGTGTTTTACCATTGGGCCAGTAGAAACAGGTACTTTTTAAAGAAAAGCTTGGCACATTTGTTTTAATTATTAAATTCTGAAACTGCCTTCAATTTTTCTCACTGGTTATGATACTATTAATATCCTTTCTACACAAGAAGTCTGCGACTAAAACGGTACCATTTTGAATATATAGCCTAGTGTTCAAAAACCTTTTTAAAGTCCGCAGTAAAGACACTAGAACAATGTTAAAAATATTTGCTTTACAGCGGACTTCGCACAAGTTTTTGCCCACTGGGAGAGAGCTATATTGAAAAATCGCTCCTCCGCAGTGTATGATTTATTATAGTTTTCAGCTACAAAATTTTCATTTTTAAGGTTTTCAAGATAAAATTAATCTAACTTAATCTAGGGAATAAATTTAAATCTAATCTGGCTCCTTTATTTAGATTCTTCAAAAGAATACTTGCAGTTACCATACGACGTACCTTTAACACCATACGCTGCCACTGGTAAGTTACAGTAGGTTGTATCTTTGGAAGTTTTGTATATTTTATGAGTATGTAGGATAGCATTGAGGGTTCAGGTTGATGATTTCCACAAGGCGGAAAATATGCGACAAAAGTCGAATAAAATCATTCCATTGGTAGAAATTGACGTTACACCGGAAGCTATGCCCAAATATTCTTCCGCCACAGTGATTATTTATATTTACTTTGACCACTGTAATGCATTTCCGGATGTCCACGTGGCAATACACAGTCATATATAATGATTCCCGTTGTCTACCAAAATTTCGTCCATTCAACGTTTATTAGTAAGAAAGCGAATTTGCATCAATATGGATTCTTAAATCTAAATTCAAGTACTGGCATAACCTATAACTATTAATATCAGCGCAAATTTGCTATACTCGCTTAAATATTTCTGTATATCCAGTGCTGAACAATTGTTTTTTCCACAAGAGCGTTGATGTGAATCTTGAGAATGATATAATCCAGTGGTCGATATAAGAGTAAATAATCACTGTGGAAGAGGAATTTTTGAGTAAAGCTCAGGCTTTCCCAGTGAGCTAAAACTTGTTCAAAGTCAGCAGTGAAGACGCTGGAACAACGTCGTTTGACGCTATTCTAGCGTCTTCACTGTAGACTTTAAACAAGTTTTTGCCCACTTGGTTGAAGCTATGCACAAACGTTACTCCTTCGCAGTGATTATTTGTTCTAATTTCTACCTCTGGTATTCTTCTTTAGATAAACCTTGGGTATGGGATATCAGATATACAAAAGAAGATAGTCACGGACGATTCTGGATCCCATCTTGAATAACTGCCGGATTTCACATGTGGAGGAGTGTTTATTTGAGTATAGATTTTTACTTCAAGCTGAAACTATACACTCAGACACATTCCTCGACAGATCAATTGTCTCCAGGATTGTTTATGCGATGACTGGGAAATGATACGTCACTGTCAAGCATACGAATAAAATGTCACTTATCTCACAGGGATTTTTAGTAATAAACTGTTTGAAGAAAGAATATATAGACCGATTTCCATACAGATTTGGTCACAGAAAATCGACACCGCATATACTATCAATATGCAATTGCAACAACCTAGGACCGAACATTTTACACATAGTTAAACCGCGCTTTGCCCAGATCCGATTGCTGGTTGAAAGTGTTTTTAAAGTTCTTTTCAGGAACTGTTTTCGTGACTTTGTTAACCAATCAGTTGACCAATCTGCAAGATCGTTGATGTGGCGTTCTTCTCCGGATAGATTTCCTTTTATTTTTTGTCGGAGCACCTTCTCAAAATAACTTTTGGACATCGCCTGGAAAGGAGAGTTGTTTTAGTACAATTTCAACTTTTCAGTTTTTAGCTGAACTCTGTACTAAAACATACTCCTCTAGAGATGAGATTCGGCAGTTAATTGACAAAAACCGTCCGCATTTAAGATGCTAGAACAATCTGTAGCTACTGCGGACTTTGAGTATAAACGTATAAACGAAGCAGAAAGTAAACATATTGTCTGCGATTAAGAATATCGAATCGACGAATTTGCATTTGATTGGTTATTTGGTACCGTAGAAACAAATAAGTGCAAATTCGTTGACATCACCCTTCTTCGTAGGGATGTTATTTAAATTGTATAACTAACATCCCTGCACTATTTGCATGAGAGACAAATGTATTCTTTTAAAAATGTATTTATATTCATTGAACAAAAACTGAATTTTTAAATTATATATATTTTGGAAATCCATGTCGTACATTCAGACACCATTCCATTTGACTATGTGTTGTAATTAGTTTTCTCATAACAAAGTAAACTCTAGCTTGAACACCAGTATTAAATAACTCAGGCTAAATAAACTCGTCCAAGCTAATCCTTTAGTTTTGAGCTACAATTTTGGACAAAAATATTGTAGACAAAGTCAAATTTTTGCAAAAAGTCAAAATTTCCACTTTGAGAAAAGGTCTATAATTTTAATTAGCAAGACGAATGGCACCAAAATTCAAATTTGTTCCCAAAGCCCGGGTACTAGGCTGCTGGAAACAACATAATTCGGCGAGTTTGCAAAAACTACGAAGATCCTAAGTTTTAAAGTCTACTCGATAAATCTCCAGGGACTTCTCACGATTGTTCCGCATTTTTGTTTTACTTGTGGCGTGTATTGTTTGTCGAAATTTGCAAAAATGTTTTTTATTTTATGCCGAAGATTGTCAACCTCGTTCCCAGGGCTTAAGCGGAAAGAAGCCCTGGGAACGAGGTTGGAAGATTGTAGGTAAGAGCATGTGCGGTTTTTGTGGTTAGATTAAAGCCCTGGGGACGAGTTTGATTTTCATATTTAAAAGTTACCTCAATGAAAGTGCATAAAGAGAACTGTACAACCGCGATGATAATCACCGACCACGAATAAAAACGTGCGATCACATAATAGAAAATATATTCGGATTTAGACAACACGCGTAATATATATAAAAAAATGAATCAGAGTAGTGCGCAAAAACTTGTTCAAAGTCTGCAGTAAAACGCTAGAACGATGATTTCAACGTTTCTAGCGTCTTTACTGGGACTTCGAACAAGGTTTTGCTTACTGGGATAGAATACTCGCAGCGATCAGTGTCATTTGAATAATTTAAGAACTGCCTGGACATCTTTAGAAGCAGGAGTCGGATTCATGTACGTACCAGTGGTTGAAATTGTGACTAAACCTTTCACTATGGGGTGGTCTGCAGTAAGCTGCAGCCAATTTTTTTTATACATATACTTTGTAAGATTAAAATAAAAGTGAAATAGTTAAAATCTTTAACTTTTCCACATGTTTATCTATACTTTTGTTAATCTCTTCGCTACCGAGCACGTTTTAAACTTCTCGGCCAGCATCGTAACTGTATGTCCTCCACTAGTGGACGTCGCTTTTAACCAATGTACTTGCTTCTCATATAGAATTCGCCGAATGGAGATTTGTCTCAAAGGAGTCATTTATGCAGACCAGTAAGATGACGAACCATTGAACGCGTCGTGATAACTAAATCTGAAATTGGTTATGGAAAGAATATGTTATTGGCATATTTAAAATATATTTTTGAAAAACGGGAAGCGCCGAAGAAATTCCGGTGCTTTCCGTTTTTTAAAAAAGTCCAGAAACCCTGGGTACGAAGTTGATAAAAAAAAAAAATAAAAATCGTGTGTTATGACTATGGTTATATATAGCAAACGAAGAGAAGAAAACTGAGATTGAGTGGGTTTTCTTATCTGTATAACATATCGTAAAATAATAACGCAATGTACGTTAGCACATATTTCACTATTGGATTTTATCTCGTCTTAAGGTAAATTTTATTGCTATCCTTGCATGTTTACCTCTGCTCGGTCCCTAATTTTATCTTTTAACGCTATTCTAGACTACCTTGGACTTACATAGCCTGGATACGTTTTTGGTGCTTTTAAGTTTTCGTGCTATCGTGACACTAATTCATAAACAAAATGGCTGCTTCTCTGTTACCGTTTCGAACAAAAACAACGTGCGCGACGTCGTGTGCGTGGCAAATGTGTGGTTGCATGTTGCTGGGTTTCAAACATCATGTCATACATAATTCACGTTGTGTTCTGCAGAAAATAACTCCAGAGTTTTACCTTATGGTTGTATCGCTTATCCTCATATTTTAACCACCTTACCCTGTCTGCGCGGGCCTCGTTCCCCCCCTTACCGTTGATGTTTCATTTACGGAAATAGCGGAAATGACCTCCCAAATCTAGCACAAAAATTACCAAAATTCTAAATATTTCAATCGGCTATAACTTGAACTAAACTTACTCTTATCACAGGTGCTTAGGGCGGGTCTGACCCATTTTCAGAGCGATTTTTTGCCACCGATGTTTCATTTACGGAAATTAGCGGACATGACCTTCCGAATCTAGCACAAAAACTTCAACTAAACTTACTCTTATTTGATAAAGTAAACTGTTCTGGAAAGCTGGAACCCACCTACATCACCGTTGTTTCAGGCGGACCTGACCTATTTTCGGATTGATTTTTTTACATGCCATTGCAAATTAGGTAGTAATTATCTCAAAAAGTAAGGTAGGGGCACCTATTCTCGACATGCACCTATTCTCGACAGGGAAAAAATATTTGCTTGTTGAAAGACTTTGGT
>JAULBZ010003941.1:0-15558 GCA_032360805.1 Neoturris breviconis
CACGAACTATCTATCAGCTGTAGCATGGTGTTTCACCTGCATTTTATCAACTGTTATAATTGTTTTCATTGAATTTGGCTATGTAAATTACAGCACCATGATAAAAGTAATTGTCAAGTACTGCTTTCGAGTAGCAAATTTATTCGTAGCCATCGTCATAACAGTGACGTATGCTTACATCATCAAAACGTTACATCGAAAAAGGATACCTACAAAAGTAGTTCATCTACAAAGGCTGAACACTTCGATAATAAAAAAGCACGAACATAAAGACAATAGAAGTGGACTCCTCTTGCTACCAACATTACTTATAGCGACATATGTCAGTTTCATCTTAATACCTGACTTTATATGGTTTCTTGGTGACGTAAATCTCTTTGAATTGCCATGCAATATATATCAGTACATACTTTGTTTAAAATATCTTGGTTTTATATCAGATGCAGTTATTTACATTCTAGTGTCGACACCTGTTAGAAAGTATTTCACGAGGAAAGCAAAAATGCCACATGATAATTTACATGTTACTATAACAGATCAATCGGATATGGCATCATGCAACTCACCTCAACTATAAACGTTATACTTGGCAACCTTTTACTTTAATGGTAAAGTAAATCAAAACGACGTTATGACGTTGATACAACGTCGTGTGCCTGTAGGGTTGTTGGACAGACCATATTCTAACCATGTTCAACAAGAGACTTTTCAAAATACACGGAATGGATCCCGGTGGGGAAAAACTTGTTCAGAATGCGCATTAAAGCTGAATTTCCATTAGCGGAAAATTCCGCGCGGAATGCAAATGAAGACATTCCATTGGTAGAAATTGACATCACACGTCAATTTTTACCAATGGAATGTCTTCATTTGGATCCGTGCGGAATTTTACGCTAATGGAAAACGGCAGTAAAGATGCTACAAAATGGCTACTAGACGTTGTTTTAGCATCTTTAATGCTGACTTTGAAACATTTTTGTCCACTGGGATAGTATGTGAAAGAACTTGCAAATTATTGTTTCTTTCGGTACACATGAGCAAACCCTTGTGGAGGGGGGATCTTTGAGCACTACTTCAGGCTTTCTTCAAAGATAGAAAAACGTAAAAAGAACCAATATTTTCAATATTTTTTATTTTTTTTGAGTCAATTAAATTAAGAGGCAAAAAAGTTGGGTAAAGATAGTTATTTGTCTAGAGCATTGACTTTCACTTCAGAAGATGTATTCAAATGCATACACGTTTTTTATAAGAAACCTGGGGAAGGGCATAATACTAATAGTTTCTTATTTTGACCCCAACAAAAACGCGGTTTTCCAAAGTTTCTTAAAATGATAATTTATATAACAAGGTATCATCTATGTTTAAAATGGTCAGTCTGAAATCGAACATCGATTTCCAACACATTTTAATTGATAAATGTTCGTTGTATGTTCTTTGGTTAAACGACAAGGGTGTCTATCGTATATTTCTCCCTAGCAGTGCTTTATTTATGTTATTTGTGAACGGCTAAGCCTACACACTTCATTTGTACCTTTTAGTAATTTCAATCACGTATGACAAAAGAAAAGTTTTCTAAACTAAGGAAATGTTTGTAGCAGTAGAGGTTTTAGATGAGATTTCTTTTAAACGAGTTTCTTATATAAAAAAAACATGTAGTCGCAGATGTATGTGAAAATGTATTCAAATGTATAGCTTGTGAGATATTTATAATATACTGAAAATCTTTTTTTTTTTTAGACTGAAAAGCGTGGGGTTTTGGCGTCAGTCTAACCTTCCCCTTTATAACTTTTGAACGGCTAATTCTAGCTTCATGAAACTTGGTAAGACTATGGTTCATCATTAACGGAATAATTTCGTCAGCACTTTTTGATGACGTTATCATAATGTTTTTGAATCCAATTTTTTGTTAAAAGAAACATGTACTATTTAAAGCAGTTCTGTTTCGTATTTTTAAGTTTTCAGTTTGTTCCCAGTAGACAGAAACTTGTTCAAAGTCCGCAGTAAAGACGCTAGAACCACGTTTTCAACTGACTGGTTTTTTCCAACTGGGTTAAATCTACTTTAACAAACTTTTCGGATTTTAAATAAATTATCTCGAAACCAAGCATAGTATCCACAAATATCTGAAAACACTTTCAGTACTGAGACCTCACCATAGTGGCTTATAAAGAAAAGTGTATCGTTGCTATATTTTCACTAATATTTACATGCTCTCTACAGGGGAGTAATTATGAATTAGAGGCCAATTTTTTTTTTACATTAAAGGTCTAAATAGAACGGACGGAGGAAATTAAAGTTCGTGTACAATAATCACGAAATATTTTGATTACTAATGTATTCATAATCAAATATCCAATAAAATAATATTATTTACAATGATGAATAATAACCTAGTACCCAGTCTTCCAGTGTCGTAACGTAGTCAATTAACTGGAGACTTGGTACAAAGTTGAAATGCTGAATTCTTTAATCACAATGAAAAAAATCTAAAAACAGTACCACGCGCATGGAAATTTATATTTTATCAGCTGCGCATGCGTCATGGTTATACTCCACGAGCAGAAAAATGTGCTGTGAAAGCCAAAAGGAAACTCGTGGTGTGACGTCCATTTCTACCAATGAAAAATCTTCTTTTGGCTTTCACAGCTCATTTTCCGTCTCGTGTAAATCAAATTTAACCCTACTAGTATATGGAGAGGAGGGGGGATTGCACCCCCTCTACCATATTGAGCTGTATAACTTATTAACCACTGTAGCTATCGTACTGAAACTTTCTAACTGTGGATCATAACCTGAAACCACCTATTTTAAAGTGGGAAATCCTTTGCAAATCATCAATTCGTTATTTTGACATAACTCGTGTTTGGATAATCTTTGTAGCAGAAAACTTAGTGAAGTTACTTATAAACATGAATAATGTTTCCATCAAACTTGGTCACATAACGAATTCGTTCTCCCAGATGTTTCCAATTTTAAAAAAAATCGGATTTTTTGGATTTTCGGATAATTTTTTTTATTTGTTGCAAGGTTTTTTACATAAAACCCGGGAACTATGTAAATTAGAAAAGCTTTCATCTAACTCTTTTAATGACTTGTGATGACGTCATCAAAATAAATTGGTATCATTTTGTTCCTTTTATTATGGACTATAAGTGTGGAAGGTTTCATCCAAATACTACAAGTGGTTCAATAGTTGTGGAGGAAGGAATCCACCCCCAGTGTTACAGAGCCCTAAAAAGCCCAGTACTAATAGGGTTAAGAGTGATATCATATATTTTGGTCCATTACAGATCTTCTCAAGAGTTCATATCAAAAATAAATTTATAGAAATTACCCAGGGGGCAAAAATGTGTTGAAATACCGCAGTAAAGACGCTAGAACATCGTTAACGTTGTTCATAGACGTAGTTCTAGAGTTTTTACTGTGTACTTTGAACAAATTTATTAACCATTCTATAACTAATTGAACCAACCAGTTGCAAGTTCATAAACGGATTTGAAGAAATTCATCGTCCATCGTTCCATCATCTAACGTCAGGCCTTAATATAACTGCCGGAAAACACCTGTGGAGGAGTGATTTTTGAGTATAGTTGCTTGACCGTTTGTAACCACCGACTGGAATAATAATTTACCTACGAGACTTTGAAAGATATATTTTTGCAGAAGAATTTTTTCTTCTTCCTCTTCTTTTCAAGTTTCTACTTTTTTGCTCTATCAAAATTCCTTGCAAAAAATAAAAACATACTTTAGCGGAACCACGATTGTGAATTCTGATAATGACGTCAAAGGAGCATTTTGGAATATATTTTTAAGGAATAATTAGGAACATAGGTACAGTTCTGCAAAGTCTCAAATTCTTAATTTGAATAAAACCATTACGTTTGATATTTGTGACGCCATAGGAGACATTTTGAATATATTCTGCTCAATTTTAAAAATTCTGTCAAAAGGAATAAACCTGGAAAGTTTTAAACACTGTAGGGTCCTTGAGTATATCTACAAATTTCGACATATGTGACGTCATAATAAAAAAAAGAGAAATTAGCTAATTTATTTGTGGTTTATAAAACATTATTTCAGAAGGTTGATGGTGGTTTAAAACGTTGGAACGGCAGATGGAACGCTAGACAGTAGATTTCCGCAAGACCACTCATAGACATAACATCCGATATCTGGTGTTGATGTACTCCATGATGTTAGGTTGTATTTGTGAGAGCGTGTACAAAAATAAACCTTTTTGTGTTTGTTTATTACTTCATCTCGACCCAGTCGTCTTCTACCATTATTCCTTTTATCGTATCTCTACCATTTTCTTTGTTCAGTTTGAGGAAACAGTTGCCAATTGATTTCAACGGGTCTCTTTTTACACCATGTAATAATGCTTGAATCAACACACCTTCATCAGTACTCAAGTAGTACTTTAGAGAACCACCTACTTCTTCCGGGGCTTCCCGTACTATGTTGTAAAAGTTATAGCCTAAACGGAGAATTATAAAGTATTAGTAAGAATGCAGATCAAAGACCGGTAATACTGAAATGGGGGTAATTCTTATCAACTGATTAGGGGGGAATGTTGTGATCACTTAGGATCTATTCAAAACAATCTATTTAAAACGAATAATTACGGAACAAATATCTTATCAGAATTACAGTCTTACCAACATCTTTTCCAATTCTTTTACCCTAGCCCAAGAACATCGGAAAAGCTTTTTCTAGAGGCGATAGAGCGGGAAGCGCTCATTGATATTCATGTAAATTTAGCGTTCTGGAGGCGTTACAAAGGCAGCGCTCAATAATTTATGAATAGCTCATAAGATTATTAGGGTCTCCTAAACCATGGACGTATACGTCCATGCCTAAACCTATCAGAATAGTCAATTACATCGGTTGAGACTCCGTCACGTGACAATACAGTAAACGCAGTGGGCACATACTTGTTCAAATTCAGCAGTAAAGATACTAGAAAAACTTCGTTGTTCTAGCATCTTTAGTGGGGACTTTGAACAAGTTTTAGCTATGTGAGTTTATTTACCAATAGTGGACTTCATTTTTGGTGGCTGACCTTTCTTCGTCCATTTATCTGTTTCTAAGTCACCAAATATGGTTAAATCTGAAACGAATAGTAAAGACCTGTAAGGCAACAATACAAATACATGATAGAATACCTGTGACGCCGTCAAATTTAGATAATACCCAGTAGGCATAAACTTGTTTAAAGTCAACAGTAAAGACACTAGAACAATGTTAAAAACGTTGTTCTAGCTTCTTTATTGCGGATTTTGGACAAGTTTTTCCCTACTGAGCTCCAAATGAAAACCGCGGTTTTATCATATAAAATTTACGGGAAAGAATAGGAAGACGATTTATAAATCATAATTTACAATATGATGTAACGAATATAATATATGGCAATGCACAGTCCGTATATGAAGACATTCGGTTGTTGTTCATAATACGGCATTATCCGTGGCCATATTCGCAAGTCTTTTACCATACGGCGATATTCAGGAAAGTAGTCAGTAGTCTTTCATAAGACGAAAATTTCCGGGACCGTATTCGGAATTCTTTCGGAATACGGAAATATCTGGGACCGTATTCTAGCTGTTCACGATGTCAACAATATACTTACCAACACTACCATTTTCCACTTTTTTCGGTTCTGGTACTTTTATAGTGGATAAAAAGCTTTGTTTCATTTCAACATAGTCTTCTTCGACAATTACACCAGTAATTATATGTGTGTCTTTAACTATCACTACCTTCATCGAACAATGACCTATTGACTTTAAAGGATCTCTTTTGGCACCGTATAAAACACCTTGACAAGGAATACCAGCTTCGTTACTGAGGTAGTATCTCATTCCATCGTCATTTGTACCGTCAGAAGGTGCTCTACGAAATATGTTGTAAGGTGCGTATCCATCTATAATAAGCAATTAATTTTTTTTTAATAAAGAAATTCCCTGCCGGCACACGAAGTCGTAACAACGTCAAAACGAAGTTAGGGTTTGAGAGAGAACTGGAGTTTTTTATTTTCTCCAACATTTTGGAACCCAAGTTTCTTATCTACCAAAAGATACAACATAAAACCGTTCGTAACGTTTACTGTCTCTGAGACAACTAAATGTGGAATGTTTTTTTGTTGGTCCAATTAAGTAAAATCCACGATACCAACATGTGTTAGAGGTTAAAATCTCAAAAAAGATATATGGTTATTTCAGTTCTGTGTTTCTTATTTTCTGATCTAAATTCAGTACTGTTTCTTATGCTGTTTCTTCTATAAAAACGGGTACCCATTTAGCAAAGTCCGCAGTAAAGCCGCTAATACAATTTCGCTCAACGTTGTTCCTGTACTATTGATAAGAAACTCTGTATCTCACAGCATAAAAGACTATAACTCCGTATTCGAACTGTGTATTGCCATATATGGTAATATCCAGTCCGAATACGGAGTTATGATGGTCCGTATTGAGTAGTCTTCCCTACTATCAATGGCTTCAGTGACGTTACAGTTCTTTTTGCGACGTTAATACTTTAATTTTGCCAAAATGATGGTATGAGAAAATAGGTAACATGGGTGGAAGGGATGGGGGGTGGCGAATTGCCCCTCCCTCATACAAAACAATCCAAAATGTAATTCATACTAAATAAGGTTAATAAATTATTTTCAAAGATCAAAGTCACACGTCAATTTCTACCAATGGAATGTCTTCATTTGCATTCCGCGCAAAACTTTAAATTCAGTTTATTTTATTTATTTATTTTGCTGACTTTGAACAAGTCATTGCTCTAACGTTATTTTGCTGACTTTGAACAGGTCATTGCTCTATAGCTCTACAGCCTGAAGCGATGACAAGAGTCATTGCTTGATACAGGTTATTTTTACTAAGCAAATCTAGCGTTAACCCTGGTTTTAAAACTACTTTTTATCAATCAAAGACAAATTATTTGAGGATTACAACTGGACTCTGATGATACGTCATAACCGCATTTAGACTTGATTTCCCAAATGCGGCCACGTATTCCTTTTTGGTGAATTCGTCCAATATCGTATGAAAAACCGAGCGGAAGGTACTTACTTGCAGTTAATGATTTATAATCTGTTTTTGGTACTCCTTTATTCTCCCATTTATCCTCGGATAGATCACTCATTAAATCCATGCTATAAAGAGAAAAGTAGTTGTTTATCACATGTTAAATACTCATACAGACATGTGACGGAACATCAAAATAATGTCTTTTTGTGTTGAAAAAACGCCACATGTCGATGGGGACACTGCAATGGAAAGACTTCACATGTCGGCTGGGGATACTGCAATGAAAAAACGTCACATGTCGGTCGGAATACTGCAATGGAAAGACGTCACTTGTCGGCTGAGATACTGCAATGGAAAGACGTCACGTGCCGGTGGGGATACTGCAACAGAAAGAATCCACGTGTCGGTGGGGATACTGCAATGGAAAGACGTCACGTGTCGGTGGGGATACTGCAATGGAAAGACGTCACGTGTCGGTAGGGATACTGCAATGGAAAGATAGTAAAATGTTAAACGTTAAATACTGACAGTCATGAATAAATAACTTAAGCCTATTCCAAAAACTCTGCGGTTTTAAAAAAAACTCAGCGATTTTTGTTACCCTGTTTTGTATAGATACGTGGTTTCTCTCATAATAAAGTGGGTGCTACGTTGCAATCGTACTGCTACATACATTTATGATAATAGCATGTATTTCCCTTGCGTAAGAATCCTAATCCTTGAATATAAGTTAGAGTCTGTCCATCCGGCAAAAAACCTGTTTAAAGTCAGCGAAATAATGCTTGGTGTGAACGAACTTGAGAAAAATTGCAAACTTGAAATAATGAATTTTCAGAATTTCAAACAACATGGCGTACTTGTTGCGAAAAAATTATCAAATAATTTTGAAATTTGAAATTTGATTCAGACTGAATACCCATTGAGCAAAACTTGTTGGCAATAAGGAAACTAGAACAACGTTTTTAACGCTTTCAATGTTTTCAATGTTATTGTAGCGCTTTCAACGTTTTCAACGTTATTCTAGCGTCTTTATTGCGGACTTTGTGTAGCGACTTTGCGCACTTGATAAGACTGATATGCACCTCGCGTATTTTGTGAATAGGTCTATATAATAATATTTTTAAAGTCATGCTGACATCATTCGACATCGTATAGCTAGATGTGTGAAAGTTGTGGTAAACAATGTCTTCAATGTCTGACCTACGTAGACATTGTTTTTCAGTTTGTGACAAATTGAACGAACTTATTTGTGGTCATGTATAATCACATAAATATTCTTACACATTTTACCGTAACGAAATTAATTATAAGAATACTGAAAGCAATTTATCGTTACCCATTCGAAACTGGGTAATCCAATAATTATATACATAGACAAATGAGTGACGTTATGGCTTAAATATCGTCATCTTTTTAGATTTTTAGCTACTGCTAATTGTTTTTTTCTAGTTACCATGTAGGCATATAACTTTGAAAAACACACCTACCAAGTTTCAAGCCTTAAAAAAAACGGTTGTTATGGGCTTTTCTCTGCAGCGTGTGGTTTGGGTACCCTGTACCCCAAATAGTCCACATTTTTGCAAAATAAATATTATTGTATTCTTTTGTAAAGAACAGTTTCAATATTTAATATACCTAAACTTCACCAATCAATCAATTGTTACTTGGGCCATTTCAGGGAAAAGCTTCAAATTGGGTCATTTTCAGTTCCCTGTTAATTACCACCTTCATCCACCTTGAACACACATGTTATGTTAACAAGCCAAACTGTAAGTTGCTTATTGTTAACTTGTGTTTTGAAAATAAAAGTGGCGTTAGGAAAACTATAGCCTAGAGTACCGTGGCCGCATTTCCGCCGCAACTTCCGCATTTCCGCCGTAACTTCCGCATTCCACCATAATTGCGCAAAATGGTGTATTTAGGCTAGGGAAACTAAAGAGAGAGGTGCTTCTTGTAACTTCTATCTTGAAATAGTATTAAATTAAACGAAAAAATTCTCGGTTTTATTGACTTTAATTTTTTATATATACTCTTAGAACTTACGATTTCAGAATATTGTTTCGACTTTGTATGACTTATCATACCGTATCGCAGTTTTCTTCCACCGGGATAAGACACGATTTACGTCAGAGCAGTTCCATGTTTCACGTCATCCCAGTGTGCAAAAACATGTTCAAAGTCAGCTGTAAAGGCGCTAGAACAACGTCGTTCAACGTTGTTTTGGCATCTTTACTGCGGAGTTTGAACAAGTTATTGCCCACTAGGATATAACTTAAAAATAATTCACCGCTGCTGTAAGAAAATAAATTATTCCTTACACAAATAGCATATCTACCGCAAAAGTTAAAAAAAAAATCAAGACAAAAAGGTTGTTCCGACGTCATGTGTCCATTTGGTTGTAAAGTTATACCCAAATAGACACACGACGTCGGAACAACATTGAAATAATGTCGTCGGAACGATGTCATGTGTTTGTCGATTAAAGTTTTGGTCTACTAAAAAGATACTTCTTACCTGAATCTTCCTATATATAACTTTTGATGTCGGATGTTTAAGATTTTTTCTTCTCTCCTCGTCAATGAAACTAATCAGATAGGCTTTTTTTAATTGCGTTTTATAATTTCTAAATGATAGTATTAAAAACACTTGAAGTTCTCCTTCTCTTTTAAAAAATTTATATATTACAAACAATAGTCATGAAATTAGAATCATGTCAGTGGTTAAGTAACTTGTTCAAAGTCAGCAGTAAAGACGCTAGAACAACGTCAAACCACGTTTTCCTAGCGCCTCTACTGTGGACATTAAACATATTCAAGATTAACGTTTTAAGGATGCATCCCATTGAGTATTCCAGTGCCCAAAAGCTTATTCAAAGTCCGCAGTAAAGACACGTCAAAGACGTTGCTCTAGTGTCTTTACTGCTGACTTTGAACAAGTCTTTGTCCACTGAGTATGTAATTAATATAACACTAAACATATGCAATTACCAAGTACATTTCCATGATGACGAAATATAACACTCCTCCATGGGTTCTTAAGTCCAACGAACCAATCAATTTTTAGACCGGTAACTCGTTATCAATTACTGAAAAAGCTTAATTTAAAGACGACATATTAACTGTCACTCATTGTCACTCTAGCACAACAATTTTTAGATATATAAACACGGCCGTGTTTGTTTTTCAGGATATTGACTCAAATACTTCCTCGCTAGTATAATGCGTTGTAGCAACGCTGAAGATATGCCTACACGTTGAAATGGCGTCTTGTCGACGTTTGTTCGACGTCAGGTGTCGACGTTTTTGTAATGGGTTTCTTTCTTCTTCAACCACAAAATAATCAACCAACAAAAATATTTTACACTGGGCTCAAATTTTTATTCAAAGTCAGCAGTAAAGACGCTAGAACAGCGCGTTGTATTTACCTTTCCAATTCAATTAAAACATCTTATGCTGGCAAAGTCACAATATTATACAACATGTCTGAAAATCTGTCATATTGCAGCTTACATGACGTCATATATCATTATTGTTGTCTCCCCTTTGTGGAACCGAAATGATGATGCTATATAAGGATGTCTCTTATATTACATACTAATATCGTTCATGATGCGAACACAAGATTGTTTTTTCCCGCATCGTTTAAACAAAGTCCATTAAAAGAATAATTATGGTTTTGTCTAGAAGCTTATCATGATGACGTGGTCGTTGGAATTTTAAATATGACACCTTCTCCAATTTGGATAAATGAGAGTATATTGAATTAAAACACATACTTTAAAACCTCGTACTAACTCGAAATCCGTCGTACAAAAAGTCGTTGTAACGCCTACATATTTATAACATTAACAAAATTTAAAACATGGACCAAATAAATCCAACCAAACTTGAAAAGATCTCGTTTTGACGTCAAACTGACGTCACACCGTCACAGTGACGTCTTTTCGACGTTGATTGAACATCGCGTGGTTAATTTAACAATTATGATTCTATATAAACTACTAAGTGGGCAAAAACTTGTTCAAAGTCCGCAGTAAAGTCGCTAGAACAACGTCGTTCGAAGCTGTAACCATTTTACTGCTGACTTTGAACAAGTTTTTGCCCACTGGACAATGACAATTTCTCAATGGATACAGACTGGCCTGAAAGAAAGTTATAGTTCAGTAAAAAATTTGTTGTAACATTAATTGTCTATCTAAGCGAGTAGGCACACGATCGACGTCAGAAGAACGCCGTTGATCTGCGTTGGTACCGACTGAAAGCCAGTAAACACATGTTCATGACGTCTAATCAACGTTATTTGTTGGGTGCATGCAAGGAAATAAATGTATATAACATCAAGGATGTTTGATCCCTCATAGTATTTTCTAAAGTGTAATATAACTGCATACCTTATAAGGTATATAGAATAGATTTATTTGCAAGACTTTAAATAAGTTTGTAACTTGCACAATAGTCATATAAGGAAATGCCTTGAGGCGTATTCGGAAGTCTCTCATGCTGTGGGAGTAAAACTAAAAGGACATATAAAGACTTGCATAACCACGTACTCTTTCTTGTTTACTTTGCATATTTTAAAAAAGATTATACATACATTGCATAAATTATACAAATTTATAATCTGAACTAATTAGTACCATAATTAGTGTACTTATATTGATTGCGTCTGTTAATTAAGTTTCTTAATTGATAAAATACATACTCACGCACGCGAAAGATCTTGGAATGAATTGTTTTCTTTGTAGCAATGAAACCAATCTAACACAAGATCTTTTTTGGCAGAACACTCTTTCTTACAGACCATTTTTTAATCAAATTTACTAATTGCAAGTCTAAAAAACACTTCCGGACTTTACATGTGGAGGAGTGTATTTTTTGAGTATAGTTTACTCTATTTATGCCGGGCCGTCCAATGCTGTATTAATCCGGGTCGCCTTTAATCAACGCGAAGGCTGTAAAAATGGAACGACAAATAGTTTGGGTCTGAAATTTTTCATGGAAGTAGCTTAGTCCAAATGGAATGTTTTTGGCATAAAAAATCACAACATTAATGCTTTCAACATATCTCAACCTATTAACAAAGTTTTTACCAAGCAAAATACATAAAAATGACTACTGGTTCAACACATTGCAATGAATTGAAGAACCAATTGCAACAAGAAACGTCACTAACAAAGGCTTATAACTCAGCAAGGTGACTTGCCGTAAATGTTCCGAAAATCTTTGAAATTGAGAATATTCCAACTGGTCGTGACAGAATCTTCACAATGGCGGCAAATTTCATATATATATAATTTTTCTTTCAGAAACCGCTGTGGTATACCTAAAAACTAAAGACCATGCGACTTCAACTTCCAATATAACTTCAGATGGTGGCGTTTAAATTTGATTCGCGCCAGAAGAGCGCGATCCGGTATAAATGCAGTCGTGTGTCTCATCTCAATGTCATTTCATAGCATAGATACTAGAAACTTACAGTCGTTGGAATAAAAGCAACCTGTCAAAAAGCGGAAAGAAGCCCTGAGAACGAGGTTGTGTGGAGGAGGGATTTTTTTGCATAGTTTCACTTAGTGAAAAGAAATATTGTGGAAAACCACTTCTGGAGCATCACAATAAAAACTCGTAGATGAGATTGTAAGACAAGGTTACCGTACATTACCGTACATAATATCCGCAAGTAACCGTGACGCGTATTACCGCACATAATATTTGAAATAACCGTGAAGTGCTAATGCCGTTTTCCACCTCAGAAAATTTTCCGCGGAACATAAAATGCTTACGCGTAGAAAGAAATTATAGACATTCCATTGGTAGAAATTCTACTAATCGAATGTCTATAATTTCTTTCTACTCGTGCGCATTTTCCGTTCCACTTCTGTTCTGCAAAAAGATTTCTGAACTGAAAAGCGACCTTTAATGACTGGTTGCTCCATTAGAAACATACCATTTGAGAGCAAGATTGTTTAATTTTTTTGTTGTTTATTTCAATCTACTAACATATTTTAATTTTAATGAAAATGTAAAGATGATGTTATATTATACTATCTTCTACTAAATTTTTCTATACTTTAAATTCCACCATCTCTCTTTTTGTAACCCTCTACAATCCAGTGGCTTTGTGGCCTTGTTTTAGGTGACTGACAATAAACTAATAATAATAAAAATAGCTAAAATATATTCGTTGTAACTTTTTTCTTACCGATACCCGTATTTTTAATATTTTAATAGTTATTCTTCTATTACTTTTTCGTATATTTAGGGAGTAATATCAGCATATATTTCGAAAATTAATTTGACCCCCTTAAAATACAAGTATCAACTGAGAATTTCTACATGAAAATTTAGAATATCAGGAGATTGTGAATCATGAAAGAGTTGCATCTTTACTGCTGACTTTGAACACGTTGTTTTTCACACTAGTTAAAATAAAACTGAATAATCGCTAGAATCGCTGTCTAGGAGTTATTATCTAGGATAAAGCTACCGGACAAGTCTGTTATTTATATTCATAAATCTCTTGGGATTAAAAACTTGTTCGCAGTAAAGACGCTAGAACAACGTCGAGCGACGTTGTTATTTCTACTCTTAAAATCACCTCGCACAGTGTTTATTTATACTTATATGAATAAAGCATTGGTATGACAAATATGAAAAGTATGTGTATGGAATTTATTTAAAAGATGGTATCTTCGATACGATAATGATAATTAATTTGATGGCGCAATATGAAACACTACTGAACATGGACTCGTATAGCTTCGTAACCTGCAGGAAAGGATTGTCAAAACGACGTCGCCACGTCGGTTTGACGTTGTTTCGACGTTGTTCTTACGTCGTGTGCCCACTGGGTACACACTGTGTATGGCCATGTATTGTCTGTACACTGAGTTATACTGGTCCGATCTCAGTAGCCTTTCGCACTAGATAGGTAATCTTTGTTATTGATATTTCATGTCTAATTCCATGATGGAGACAACTGTCCAGGAGGCCGCTGTTTTACGTTTTAAGATACACGACTTGCCCATTATCAACAAGACGTCGGATCAACATTGAAATAGTGTCCATATGACGTCGTCAATGAGCTTGCAATAGATTCGAAGAAACATATCCATTACAAGATCGTTGACGTAAGAGAAGGTTACCGTACATTACCGTACATAATATTGTCATTGTTTTGACGTTGATTTGGCATCACTGCTCTGTTCGCAAAAACGTGTTCAAAGAATGCAGTAAAGACACTAGAACGACTTTGAAAAGTTTGTTCTAGTGTCTTTAATGCGGACTTTTTTTGCACGGTATACCTTCAACAAAATATTTATAAAACATTTTAACAATATGTTATCCATTAACCCAGTGTGCAAAAACTTGTTCAAAGTCCGCAGTAAAGACGCTAGAACAACATCTTCGTCATTCTTCTAGAGTCATGACTGCTGAGTTTGAACAAGACATTGCTCTTTGAGAAGCAGTTTAATTACTTGTTCTATGCTTTTCTATTATCGTACTTGTTTATTCATTCGTTTTCGACGATAAATCTAAGTCCGAAATTTTAATATCTAAATCTAAAGAAAATGAAATAGGCAAAACAGAAAAAACAACCGATTAGCCGGTATATATTCCTTATTATTTATATTTATTTTGATACTGTCGCCTACTTAGGAAGGATAGCTAGTGGTATTGACCGTACTGGTGATTTAAAATTAAAACTGGATTTGATAATATAGGGCTATAAATAATAATATCAAAAACAATCAAAATTTCAAGCGAGTATGAGGATTTGAATCGATCAACTAGCGAGAAATACTACCGAAGATATGGACGGTGTATAACCATACATGGTAATACACAGTCCATGTATGGTAATACACAGTCCATATATGGTAATACACAGTCCATATATGGTAATGCACAGTCCATATATGGTAATATAAGAGGCCGTGTTCGGTAAACTTTTACGACAACTAAAATGATTTACATACCATCTCAGTTATATATTGATTTCCATAAGGCGAAAAATTCGCTGCGAAAGCAAAAATTCTATTTAATTGGTAGAAATTGACGTCAGATGGTGTGTGACGTCAATTTCGACCAATGGAGGGTTTTCTCATTTGGTTTTTGCAGCGATTTTTTTTACCTAAATCAACTTTATGATTGTAGCAGATTAAAAATCGACTTACCTAACCTCTTGTCAAGTGAGCAAAAACTTGTTTAAAATTCGCATTAAAAAAAAGTTGTTCTGTTGACTTTACTGTGGACTTTAAGCATGTTTTTGCCCACTGAGTGATTACTGCAAACATGCTACACAATGCATATGTTTGTGTTTTTAAAACTATACACACAAAACTTAACAATTTTGTAATTCTGAAAACAAATCTTAAAGTAAACACTTTCTTATTTGTAAACATACTTCTAATAACAAAATACACAAATATAATTAATACATCACCCAGCCGGCAAAAACCTGTTCAAAGTCAGTAAAATAACGTTAGAACAACGTTCAAAGAACGTTGTTCTAACGTTATTTT
>JAULBZ010003942.1:0-15554 GCA_032360805.1 Neoturris breviconis
AGCAGCCGCGGTAATTCCAGCTCCAATAGCGTATATTAAAGTTGTTGCAGTTAAAAAGCTCGTAGTTGGATTTCGGAATGGGCCCGTTGGTCCGCCGCAAGGTGTGTTACTGACTGGTCTGTTCTTCTTCGCAAAGACTGCGTGTGCTCTTCACTGAGTGTGCGTAGGATTTACGACGTTTACTTTGAAAAAATTAGAGTGTTCAAAGCAGGCTATCGCTTGAATACATGAGCATGGAATAATGGAATAGGACTTTGGTTCTATTTTGTTGGTTTCTAGGACCGAAGTAATGATTAAGAGGGACAATTGGGGGCATCCGTCTCCACCTTTGAAAAAATCCCATTGCCGAGTTGATGAAATTGAAAATAAATTGGCCAGCAGTCTCGTAATATTGCCTAAAAGGCCATAACCAAATTTCAGGATGGTACCACACATTTTCGATCCATTGGCCTGAAAATGCAATTTGGACCCTTTTTGCCCAAAATGCAATCGAAATCGAGAATATTTTGGCAAGTCCTTTTAAAATATCGCCAAAAATGCTGGTATCGCATTTCAAAATGCTAGCACTTCAGGATCATGGTCTAATAAGAAAAGCGGGATGCAGAACTTTGTTTGGTGGGCTAAAAATCACTCCTCCATAGTGATTATTTGTTCTTATTTTAAACACTAAAATATCAATAAAGGTTAGAAACTTGTCTCAAAAATAAAATCTACAGAGGGTACTGAGTCAATGATCTTGCAATGGATTGGTACCGAAGAAACCAATCCATCCTAACACATTTTTGTTGAATTTTGTCAATTTTAGTTAATTTAACCCTTCCAAAGAAGTTGTTTTTGGAGCAAAATTTTGAATGCTCACTTATCTTTTGAATATGAGCTTTTGATATCTTAGAAATGTTAGTGACGGCCACTGCATAGTGTGAAATTATAAAGGAGGTTGGTCTTTAACACTAGCTGGGCATGACATTTTCAAAACTACAATGAATATTACAGAAACGTTCGATGTTTCAAGGAATGCATAATATCCAATGTCATTTTCTATAATGTCCAGAAGTCATGTTCGATATCAGTCAAATGTCAGTGAGTAAAATGACTTACATCTGGACATGCCATAAGCTAAACTGGAAAAGATAGCGTCTTAAATTATGCTCTTAACCCTGATAGGAATGGGCTTTTTTGAGGCTGAAAATTTAAACAAAAGTTCACATTTTCGTTTTTATAGAAAAACTTATTTCCATGGAATTTTGACATATAAAATGTGATTAAAACGTTTTAAACAACATTTTTCGGTACTGTTTTCGGATATTGGGAGCTAGTGAATGCCTTCATAACATACTTTACGGGTTTTATAAAATTTGACTAGAAACAGGGATAAATTATCCCGAAACCTCGAATTTGAAAAAATCGGGATAATCAGGGAAAACAAAATGGTCATGTGACCAAATGATTCCCATCATCAAAAGTAGCAATTTCACAAAGTTACAAGTTTAAATTTTTCCAACTCCCCTGCTTATTACTTTTACAAAATCAACAATAGCATAAAAAACAGTCAACTCACTAAAGAGCTAAGATACATGTGAAGTTAGAATAAATTAAATAATCGACTAGTCCCTAACCAATTGCCTGCAACAAAAACCATGGAACAGTGATAGCAAAGTACCATTGTTATCATCATGTTTATTTAGTAAATATAGAAATTCGCTAATGACCAATTAATCCCCCGCTGCTTATTTGATACTGCAGAGTAGAGAACAGTTAAAAAAACAATAAAAATGAATAATATCGGATACGTACATGATCATCTTCTATTTTTTTAATCCTTTTGACTGAAGAAGTTTGATGAAATACAACAGAACCATCCATGTTAATTTGATCGTAAATTTTGTGCTTAAAAATTGTCGGTACAGCCCCAATAACCAATTTTTTATTTGCCTTATAACCTAACAGCTCAGCTTGTAAATTTCTTTGAAAACAGTCAGAGTGAAAGTGATCCTCACAGACTCTCTTGTCAGTAGTAAATTTGAATAAATTAACAGTGAATCCAGTGCCGATGTTATGCAACCACCTCGCAGCTCTTTTCTTTTCTCCCTCATTAATAGGCCTTGGTACCACGAAGAAACTTTTCTTATCCTTTCCTGACTTTTTTGCACAGCCATATGCGATACAACAAGGCATCTTGAATCTCTAAATTATGATTGTATTAAAAAACACAATGGTGGAGAGGCTAGAAAAAAATTAACTTAAAGCTTGGTTTTCACCGGGTCGTAAAAATACCTCATCTTCCTTACAATTTCTTATGTTCCTTACAATTTCTTACAATTAGATGAAAACCAGACTTAAATCATGAATAATTAATAATGTGCGATAGATAATATGAGAGAGAAAAATCAATGACAGAAGAAAAGAAGATTTTCAAAATAATTATGTTACTGCGTGAAAGTTATAAAATAAAAACTTGAGAAATACAAGATTATGTAAGCTTATTTTGAAATTAGGAAAAGTCGTGCCCTGCAAGTTAATTTACCCAAAACGCATGCATAGAAAATCCCTATAATTCCTTACCAGTATCAGAATAGGAGAATCGTAAAACAAAATCAATAACATAAAATAAAAACAAGAATCAAACTTACGATAACAGAATACAAGGTGCAAGCAAAATCAGATATACTAAATCTTAATACAATAAATAATATGAATTTCTTTGCAAGTGCATGCTCTTCTAACTCATACATTCAAACGATGAGCATAAAACTGAAGTAGCACACATGACGTCACATTATAATTTACATTTTACGGTAACCAAATAAAAAAGCAGACAAATTACGACCACCGTAGTCAACTGTTTGTGTCAATTATAGATAAAGTAGTGAAGTAGTATTTTTTTGTCCCTGCAACAATTATTCTATAGCTTTAATCTAAGAAATGAGACCTTAGTTCTCCTTTAAGTTATTTATATTTAAGTTGCGCCCCTATTTGAAGCGCTGAACTATTTTGAAACTTACCAGCTCTTCCTCTCATTGATAATGTCACCAAACAAATACTGTATGGAGATGAACACATGTGCAAGTGATATGTTCACTGTATATTGTATCAGCAAGTTCATGAGGTGTTTTTGGTAATCGCCCAATTATATTATTTAGTTCATCCATCTAAAGATAGTATACCAAATTTAGAATGAACAATATAAGCGTTAAATTACAAAAAGGCAACAAAACAATTTCTCTCCGGTGCCTAATTGTAGGGGGAGGGGTGGGGGAGGGAGGATAAATTCTTGTTTTAGAAAAAAACACCACTCATTTCCTTTTATTAGGCAAAGGTTTTATAAGACCTAATTTTCTGATTTTATGTAAACCCCCCTACAATTACCCATCGGAAAGTAGTGTTGTGGGTTCACTACTAGCCCAATGGAAAAAAAACTTGCTCAAAGTACGCAGTAAAAACGCTAGAACAAAGTCATTCTAGACTTTGAACAAGTTTTTGACTGCTGGGAGAGTTTTTTACTTCCTTCGGATACGTACTCCCGAAGATCTTAGGTAGGGATAATCCTCTGTTTCTCCAGGTTATATTGGTTGAATAGTATTTAAATATCACTGAACACAACGTGTGCCCGTATCATGATGTGCGAATAAAAGTAGTCACATACCGAGGATATATGATATAGTTCTTTCGGATATTTTTAAAGGTTTTAGATCATATAAAGACAGGACTTGTGATTTATAATACTTTGTAGAATATTGATCCTCTCTCCATTTATATTGCACATCACTAGTATCATGACTATCTATGAAATTAATTAATCATCAAATTACACAGTGGGCAAAAACTTGTTTAAAGTCCACAGTAAAGACGCTAGCAACCATGTCCTGTGACCACGCCCATTTTTGACCGATGTAGTCGAAAAAAACTGGTTTCTCAGTGTCAAAATGCATATTACACATGAAATGGCATATTTCTACAATGAATATCTTGATATTAATAATGTCTTCATTCATTTATCATCATTTCTGCTAACTTTGGGTGAAATAACACATCAAAGACGCGAAAATACAATTTTCTATTGTTTTTAAGGAATTCTATTGTTCTCAAGACAATAGATAGATAATAGTCTATTGTATTATAATTTCTGAACATTTTTGAATTAGGTTTGATGAGAACATTAACCGTATCAATTTTTATTAAGAAATTCATAGTAGTTTAGGAGGGGATAAGTCCAATGTGACTGTGGTCAAAGTCTCATAGGAAATTCGATTTTTCTCTTCTAAATCTACGACTTGACCGTATTTCTTTCTACTGGGAGACTTGTGATGCTTATACTCACAACTTTTGAATGTATGTCCTATGCGACTAGGTAGCTATGGATACTTTATATTCTACTTATTTTTGCTTGAAAACGCTCTGACAATTTTTTGTTTTGACAAAAGCCCTGATGACGTCATCAAAACATAATTATGCAAAAAATGTTTAATATGTATTGACCTAGCTTTCTGGAAAGTTTAAACACTACAGTATGGTCCAATCGAAAAGTTACGGAAGATTATTAGGGTTCTAAAAAGCTCGGCCGAAATAGGATCAACAATTGCGTATGACTTCTAGGTGAATGTTGTCGGAATCTCATAGAATTCATATTTTCTTTACTTTAAAATATATTCGTTTCTCCCCGATACTCAATATTTTAAGATAGTAATATTTCGGATTAAGGAAAGGCGAGACGCCGCCGACGCCAAAAAGTGATAGTAATTACCCAGCCGGCAAAAACGTGTTCAAAATCAGCCAACTAACGTTAGAACAACGAAACCTCTAGACCTTTTGACCTGCCCAGTCTCATTAGGGTGTTAAAGGTTAAATACTTACAACTTTCCATGTTTAGTTTACATTTTTGAACATCCATTGGAAAACTATGGAAATCCATAGAACAGGAAACTTTTATGGTCATCCTAAAGTGAAAGTGTGTAATCAAAGCCTAACTTAAAAATGTCCTAATAATGCTTATTATCAAAGAAGCGAATGTGCGGAGAAGTAACATAGTTCTTAGTAGGTGTGACCTTTTGCATTATTATTAGCAGGTAATGCCGACGTGAATTCAGAGGCCTGGAATACAAAGCATAAAATTAACAAGATCTTACTAAAATTTGAAATTCTAATTCTAGATATTTTGTTCGTACTGGTTTATATTGGATAAAATGTATTTGATTGGGCGTTGTTGGAGGGATAGGTAAGTAATATATTCTTGAAAAATCGTCCATTGAGGGATCCAATTAAGTGAAATGGGTGGTGGTTTTTCTCTAAAATTTGAGTTTCCTCCCCTTCCCTACAACGTATAACCGATTTATGAGAATCGGCCTTTCGCTGCATCTACGCAATTCAAAATTGGTAGAATGATCCAACATCGTTCCCAGGGCTTCTTGCCTTTCCGTGTTCAAAAAGGTAAGAAGCCTTGGGAACGAGGTTGAGAACGATCCTTATTAGTAAAAATCGATTTTTTTAAATTGGATACGCCCTTTGACGTCATAGTCAATTTATAAATACCGAACTTCAGCTACACATATGTATTTGAAAATTGGTTGGAGTGATCCTTAGTATGGCAATGATAAATATTTTTTAAATTGAACATGCCCTTCGATGTCATAGACGATTTATAAATCGCAGACATTAGCTGCATATATGGAATTGAAAATTAGTAGGAGCGATCATTATTGGTGATGGAAAATATTTTTTAAATTGAACATGCTCTTTGATGTCATAGTCAATCTATTAAAGATTTTAAGATGATACTTTACCTTAAGGCGGATTTCCACTTGGCTAATTCGTTCGAAAAAATTCCAAATTGGTTGAAAAGGACAGGCGACGGCGCTTTCAACCAATGTAGTGACTTTATTTAGAATTCGCGCGAATGAATTCGTCTACCGGAAATCCGCCTTAATACCTTAAGTTCATTTCTACTTTACCATCAGAACGAACTGTAACCGATATTCCGTTAGTCCTATGATTGAATACACCGTATCGGGATTGAACAAAGTACGTATCTGGGTACCACAACCCTGTGTCTTCAGTGTTTAAATCGACGTACGTTGCAAAATATGGATGACGTAAACGGTGATCGAACCATTCTTGTTGCAAATAACAATCAATCCTAAAACTCTAAAAAATTATTTTCAAATTAATTAAATCTTTAGTAGATTTAGGTAACCTTTATATGGACCCCGTTTGTTTTAAACTAAACCGCTTAGATAAAAGTGGTCGAACATGTAGCAAAGTTGTGAAAACTTAGTACGTCGTCGAATTAACCCTATTTGGTGTGGGCTTTTTCGGGCTTTGTGCCCGCCCTCCATAACTTTTGATGGGAAACACGCTATTTATAGTATTGAAACTTTCCCGAAGTTAGTTCAATACAATAATAACTCTTCGGCATAATTATTTTTTGGACGACATCAATACTTATTTTGGCGAAAAAAAAATGTTTTTAAGAAAGTATATACTAAAAATTTTAAGCAATAATAAGGACCACCTGCCAAAAGTTTGGTTGCTAAGGGAAAATTATCCCTAGTCACCAAAAAAATATCTAGTCATCTGAGCTTTTTTTTCAGAAGTTATGATAAAAAGAAAACCCCACGGGCACCGAATAGGGTTAAAGTAGGTTTTTAATTAGCTCTTACTTACCGAATCTGCAGGGTCCAGATTTTCAACAGATATCAAGCGAAAGCTAACAATTACGATTTCAGGTTTATTTGGGAAGTTTGGTCTTATTTCAGGTTCATATAATGCTGATTGTTTTAGCTGTTTTAGCAATATTTCATCATCGACTATAACAGGTAATACAGGTTTGAAAGAAGGTTGCCTAAAATAACAAAATATATTTATAAATGTACGGTCTTTCTCTACGGACGTCTCCACGTTAACCCCTAGGCTTACTTGCGTTTAGCAAGAATTTTCAAGTGAACAGCATTAGAGTCACGTGATTCCACAGTTGGGATTATGCTCGGAAATAGAATATAACCCCACTGGCAAAAAAATTGTTCAAAGTCAACAGTAAAGACGCTAGAACGTTTTTACCGCGGACTTTGAGAAAGATTTTGCCCACTAGAAACTACTTGGAAATGTCTTTCAGGATTCAGTTGTTGTATATAAAATCCTCTTTGAGAAGGTATATACCCATTGAACAAGCGAGGCCTTACCAACGTCGAAAAAACTTTGTTTTGACGTCGTAACATCAAAATGACATTTTTTCGACATTGATAATACGTTACGCGCAGACAGGGATAATTCAGCAGGTACACCATGTTGGAGCGTTGAAACAACCTCAAAACGACGTCGCAAGTTTGTTTTGACGCTGATTCGATACTGAGACTGATGACGAGTCTATGCTCATCCACAGGAAGCTGCCGTCGTGAATTCAGAGATAAATTCTGAAATAAAATGTATGTTATTAGAATATTACCCATAAATGACGTCACATACGGACTGAAATAAATTTAATGCTGATCCAAGTTCTTGGTCTAAGGCTTTAACATTCATGTTTGAGTACTTGCATCCAAAGCACTAAAGAAGTAAAATTCATAAAACAATGAAATCCTAATGGATAAGTTATAAGAAATATGTCCAGTCTTTTTCGCAGATATTGATTTGGAAAGGGTTGTTCATGAATATTCATTTGAAGTTTAAATTCATTAAATTTATATACTTCTGTACATTCTTTGTAGAGCATGGTGAGTTGGGTAGCCAACAAAAACTTTTTTATAAAGTCAGCAAAATAACGTTAGAACAACATTCTTGGAGTGCTGTGCATGTATTACACATCTATTTATGGACCACTCCAAACTTTTTATATTTGTAATATTTTAGAGGCAATTAATACCTCGGCCGTCAGACCGGTACAAAAATGTTAACGTTATTTAGAATGGAAACTAACATTGTTGTTCGCTGACGTAGCGAAATAATGGTTTCCTAAATGCGGTAGTGACGTACTGGCCGTCATCTTGGTTGAGGTCACCATTGTGTGGGTAATTTTGATGGAACTGGACCTCAATAACTTCTCTGACGTTGCAGGAGAAGTTATTTGGATCAGTTTTTAACGTATTAGCATCATTTCAGTTAAAGTAATGACAATCCTTAGCATGTTATGTTATTCCAAACTTATTTCACTGGCCTTTGTCAATTGTGTCCCGATCTTGCATGAATCTGGTACTTCAACCTGGTCTCGCCAGCATACGATTTCCCGCAATTGCAATCTAATTTGTATACACAAGGCATTTGCTGTTTCGATTAAGCTACCATTTCTTTGTTGCTTATAAGTAGTTTCTGGATATTGTTGCTAGATTTGAATACTGCCTAAAACCAGCGTTGCGGTACTTTTCCCGGAACTTTGAACTTAAAGCCTGGAATCCATGATAGTGTCAGAGTTTAAATAATGATTAACATATATGGGCAAAGGATGATAAAAATAAACATTGTAATGCACTACAGTAGCTAAAGCTCTGACAGAAAAAACCTCCAACCGATTCGGGAGATCCAAGCGATTCGAGTTCTAATGTAAATAATAACTATTCGACAAAGACTAACTATTTTATACAAGAATTAGATAGACCAGGTAGGAATTCACGAGTTGGAAATCACGAGTTGCTACAAGGAAATCACGATTTACGAGTTGGACTTAACATTTGCGAGTTACGAGTTGGTACGTCAATTCCACGAGTTGGTTTTTAAAATGCGAGTTGGAAATCACGAGTTAGGTTTTAATTCACGAGTTGTTATATTAATTCTACGAGTTGGATTTAAGAAAAATTAATCTACAATGAAGAGTGTTAAGTCCATGAGCTTGCACTTGATTCTTGATTGGTTTCTTCGAGATGAAGAAACCAATCAATTGCAAGATCATTGATTCAGCACACTTTCTCCTGGGAGCGATTACTTACATTTAATGGGAATTTCAACCAACATTCTTGATTCACACTACCAGCAGCGTATAAAACGGACATAAAAATGAATTGTATAAAATCAGGACCAAAGCTATCAACAACACCAACCGCATCTGTTAAATTATACGCATTTACTGGATGCATCATGCCAAAAAAATTGTTCATGATTTTTAGCTGCTTCTTAAATGTACTGTTTCCTGTAACATTGAAAAAAAACTCGAAAAACTCGATGAAATGTGGAATCATATTTATGATATGTCTACGCTCTAGACGCGTTTCGGAACCTATAGATGTCAATTTCTAAAGTGGATTGGGAGTATTGAAATATTTTTAATAAGTGTTGCTTCTTTACCAATGAAATGATTATTTTGTTATCACATTTATTTAAAGTAATCATCTGCAGGCACACGACGTAGAATCAATGTTGTCAAAGCCACAGTGTGAACATTGTTGAATACGGACCAGTATATCCGGCTTTGTATTGCAACCCAGTGAGCAAAAACTTGTTCAAAGTCCGCAGAAAAGACGCTAGAACAACGTCTTTACTGCGGACTTTGAGCAAGTTTTTTCTCACTTGGATATATGAAAATACAGATATATAGAGCTGTTGGTCCGTATTCAGCAGCCTTCCCTGCATGTACTCGAAGTCTAATCAACGCCTTTTAGATTAGACGCCAAGTGCCCACCGGGTTTTACGCTGTAAACGTTAAAACAATTTGAGGTTGTTTACCAGTAATCCAAAACCTGTTTTATGCACTGAGTTCAACGTTGATTCAATGATGTGTGTCCATTGGATTTAACGTTGTTTGATCTACAGCGTGAAAGAATACTAAATACGGACAACCGTGTGCGACACAACGTGTCCGTATCCGGTAGTCATTCACGCTGAATGCTAGCTGGCAGGACATGATTGCTACGAAGAATGAAAAATCTCAGGGGGCAAAAACTTGTTCAACATCTGCAGCAAAGATGCTAGAATAACGTCTTTAACGTTGCTTCAGCATCTTCTATGTAGGCTTTGAAACAGGTTTGGAAAACCAAATTCGCTCACGGATTCCTACATCAGTGGTCAAAAATTGCTCAAAGTCTGTAGTAAAAGACGCTAGAACAACGTCGAACGACGTTGTTGTAGCGTCTGCGGACTTTGAACAAGTTTTTGCCTACTGGGTTGTATGCATATTGTTGGAAAATTTATAGAAGGTAAAGAAATTACCAAAATCTTCTTTAGATTGTATATGCCAATTTTACCCCAACGTGCACAATGACAAAAGGTGTGCTCATTTTCTTTAAAAACAAACAGAAACTTTTTGTTCATTTTTCTCAGTTTTATTATGATTATGTTATTATAATTCATAATGAATTTTCTCTATAAATATATGAAATATGTATTAGTCAATCACACCTGAAATTTTGTTTTCCTTGTACATGTCGTGTTATTTCTCACTTCAAACACTTCAATTTCCTTACTCCTTTTTCATTTTATTTTATTTTCGTTACATTCGTTCTATATTCGTTTTTTTACTTATGAATAGAATTAAAAATTAATATATCGTTTACGACGTTTTGTGACATATTTTTTTCATCAAAATTATCACCAATTTCGCAACTTTGCAAACAGCCGTTTTAACAATTATTTTACAGTCATAAAAATGAGAACCATAAGGTTTAGTTCTTTGTACTTACGCCAAATATTTTGAACAATTTTACATATAATCATTTTATTTTGAAATTTAAAAAAATATTTTTAAACTTCTGTTTATCGTATTTCCAATTAAACCCAATATGCAAACTTGTTCAAAGTCCGCAGTAAAGACGCTAGAATAACTTTGAAAATGTTGTTCCAGAGTCTTTACTGCGAACTTTGAACAAGTTTTTGCGTACTGTGGATCGGTTGTATTACTGTAAATATATTATTGCACTATGTTTATTATTTCCGTCTCACATGGGGAAACATAACGAATTAAAAGTCTATTATAATATTATTACAATTAAACATCGTTTTGCGATGCTTGTTTGTTTATGTGTGAGAAAATTGACAGTAAAATTGACAGTAGTGATAGTTTGTTATAAGGGTTTTACAAACAATACAATCTAACAATATTAGAGTAATGTAACAATGACAATCGTGCAACTTACAGAAGAACAAAAGTAACATACTGTGCTGTACTTGTCAATTTCAATCAAGGATTTCATTAATTCAATATCATTTCAAGATTTTGTTTTTCAGTATAAATGGATGTAGTTACAGGTATTTTATTGTTTTGTCTTTTATTCAAAAAAAATATTATATATAAGACTTCAATCGTCAAGTTAACTTTTCCACCAGTGGGCAAAAACTTGTTCAAAGTCAGCCGTAACGACGCTAGAATAACGTCGGTGTTCTAGCGTCTTTATTGCGGACTTTGAACAACTTTTTTTTCCACCGGGTTGTTTGTTATGAAAATAGAGATATTGGTGAATAGGGTGAAAAGCGTACCCTGCCATCTTAGTACAGAGGCTGTGTATTGCCATAATGCTACACTTGTCAACGTTTGCTACAAATATTGACGAGTGTTACTACGTTTGTCCATATTTAATACAGATATCGCCTTACTACATTTGGCGGCTTTACAGTATATAGTCTCTATACAGGGATAACCTGAACAGTATTCGTAGAATATCAAAGTAATATAGTTATAACGATTATAACGAATCAAACGAATATCTAAAAATGTAAAAAACATCAGAAACAGATTTTTTCTTCAGATTTTAAAACTAACAGCACTTTGTGCAGCTTGTAAAGTCCGCGTTTTTTATTTTCGCGTGGGCCGTTTTTTCCCGCGCGGGATTCTAAAATTGAGAAATGTGATTGATTGATTGAAAGTTCAACTTTCAATCAGAAAAATGCTGCCCGCGCGGAAACAGCGCCAAATGGAAACCGGGCTTAATTATAACGAAGGAAATTACCACGTAGACTGTCGAACGAGTACAGTGTCATCCCAATGGGAAAAAACTTGTTCCAAATCCGCAGTAAAGACGCTAGAACAACGTCGTTCGACTTTGTTCTAGCGTCTTTACTGCTGACTTTGAACAAGTTTCTGCCCACTGGGATATATCTCCGTTATTGTACTGTGTGTTATCATATAATACGATAAACATTCTGTATGCGTAGGATATGTATTAAATATTATAAAGTTTGAGTATATCGTGAAATATTTCTACAGACGACAAACATAATAGCAAATAATCACTGTGGAGGAGGGATTTTTAAGCATTGCTTCAGGCTTTTTTGCCACTCAGAGGGAGGGGACCTAGTAGCTCCTCCTCCCCCTCCTTCGTAAAATCTGTTTGGCTAATGCAATCAACTTGAAACTTTCCACGAGTGTGCTTCGATCTGTTAGAAACAATTTGATGCAAAAAACAAACTATTACTATCATAATTACGCTGACGCCAGCATTTATTCGATAGAGTCTACTTGAAAACCCTTTTTTCAATATTTTCAGTATATGCTTCTAAGTGGTAATATCCTCGCATTTTTTTAAAAAAATGATTTCTTTGCTAATCATGTGTATGCAGCCTTTGTATATACCATGTAGGTTTATATTCTGTATACATGTAATATGTAACTTATTTATACATATAGTATGTATACATGTAATCTATATACATGTAGCCTTTATACAACTCTTGATTTAAAAAGAAATGATTTATTTAAAGCATTAAAGTCATTGAAGGTAATACTTCAAAAACTATAGGACAATATTTAGCCTTCTACGCGTTTTTTTTATAAGCATCACTTTTACGTGATTATAATTTGTATGTGCTTTTTTAATACTATTTGCGCACCATATCTTCTTAAAGTGATATCATCAGCATTTCAATGAAGTATCATCATTGAGAGCGAGAAATTGTGTAGGTGTCGTCAAAGCGGGTCTCAGTATAGCCAATTTGTTTTTGAAAATTTTCTAACTGATCACATTCGTATTTAAGAAAAAAAACGTGAGACATTTACCACATCCAGCGTCACTTGCGCTTTGTACGAAAACGAGTATCGCAGCGCGCGCTTTCTCAAAAATATAGTCTGGCCCACCATGGTTAATCGATACAAAATCGCGATTTACTTTATATACTCAAACGAGCCAATGATATTTATTGTACCATCTTATAACTTACTTGAATAGACTCTCTCAGCTTATTATAGTTAAATTATAAACTTGTTCAAAGTCCTCAGTAGACGTTAGAACAACGCTTTCAACGTTGTTCTGGCGTCTTTTTATTGCTGACTTTGAACAAGTTTCTACCCAGTGGCTATCTATACGTTAACATATTATAAGAGTAAATATATCAGTATAAGCTATACTTTAAAATTCATTTGTGGCTTCTACACAAATATATATTATTAATTCTTATCCCGAATCCTATGAATAATAAAAAAATATGTGAATTTTAAAACACGATTAATATATCATCAAAAACACATACAAACGTTATTCAAGAAAAGTTTTGTATTTGTTATGCTAATTAGTACTAGTTATCGCGTCTTACTATTAATTAGAGTAATTGTATTTCGCCTAAATGCGAAATTTATGTATGAAGAAGCTTTGAGTGAGATAATTTTGCATTTTTATATTCTTTATAGTAGAAATTATTTGTTTAACTATGATAGATCTATTCACAAATATATGAAAACGAGGAGTGTGCAAAAAAGAAGTATCAAGTTCTACTTTGAGCAGCTGACGCGTCGTTTTCATGTATTTGTGAATAGGTATATATAGTTGTTAGAGGATATGCGGATTTTTTCTACCCTAGTGGGTAAAAACTTGTTTCAAGTCTACAGTAAAACGCTAGAACAACGTTGTAATAACAACGTTGAAAACGTTGTTCTGCTGTCTCTACCACGGACTTTGAACAACTATTTACCCAGTGGGACATCTATGACATGCACCTGCATTATTCTAATTATTGATTGGCTGAAAATTGGTAAGTTAAGAATTCAATTAATTTATTTTATTGAGAATCTTAAAATATACATATTTTGACATCATTTTCTTCATTTTTTGCAAAAAAGAACAACAATGGACCTATTCATAAATAGAAATAAGACATTTGCTGCTCAAAGTAGAAACCTGCTGCAATGCAATAACTTCCTTTTTGTACATTGACTGGACAAAAAGGAAGTTACTGCATTGCAACATGTATCTACTTTGAGCAGATAATGTCTCGTTAATTAAATGTTAGATAAATAGGTCTATGTGTAACTGAGTTCATTTGACTTTTGCCCAGTGGGCAAATTATTGGTCACACTCGTAGCTTTTTCATCGAACCAAAACATAAGACAACAAAATACAATGACTTCATCTAAATGTAAAGTTTTTCTTTCTATGAATGTGCAAAGTTGAAGATATTTTTAGACTTTGTGAAACGTTGTTCTAGCATTTTTACTGCTGACAGAATAGGAATCTAATACCATTCATTGCGAGAAATTTCTTACTTATGTTGGTTGTTGAGAAAATTACTTTGATTTTTTAACTATATTGTATGTTTCGTGTGACCACAAGCTATTAAGTATGGAAATATGCCGACAGACAGGGACTATAAATATTGTCTCAACATCGTAACATTCGTCCACCCATTAATCTACCTATGTTTTTGTATTAGCTAGCTTTCCAAAAAATGCAGTACAACGAAAAGTTTCTGGTTGGTATTTTGATGATGAGAGGTAACCGACATTAAAAAATAATTATGTTTGCCATAACTTTTAAAATCGTACACCGTTTTATTAATTTAGATGGCCGTATTCAATCTATAGAAAATATGGTAGCTCACTGGTCCTTTGCCTCCAGCACCAACACCCAGCGTCATGTTTAGCTTAGTCAGGACAAATGTTACAGTAACTGTAATCAAAATGACTTAGGCTTAGGGACCGCCTGAAAAATAAAAAATATACAGAGGAGAGTACTGAGTCAACGATCGTGCAATGGATTTACCGAAGAAACCAATCCATTGCAAGTTCGTTGACCTAACACACTTCTGTACAGATTCATTCGTGTTGAATTTGGTCAATTTTAGTTGATTTAGCCTTACCAAAGAAGTTGGTTTTGGAGCGAAATTTTGAGATGACCTCTTACGTAATTATGTGTTGGTCCGGAAAAAAGGGGTCCGACAACGAAAGGGTCATTAAATTACCTTACAAGAGTGTAGACAATAAACAAATACACATGGTTACTTATGTTCAGTATAAGTCAGTGTAAATTAACAAAAAAATCGAATGAATCATGGGAAACACCATTAAAATGTAAACTTGTGGAGAGGAATTGAATTTGTTGAATATCTCAATACAACTTCTGTAAATACACCAAAGTGAATATTCGATAGCAATTTCTATGAATGCACGTTTGAAATGGTTCATAGATATACAGTTCAGTATATGATATTAATTGGATATTTTCTCATGTAAGTCATTTAAAATTAGCTAGTGCTGATCTATAAATAAACTTTCTTCAATCTATAAATAATCACGCCGAAAAGTACAAAAGGTACAAAATCACCCTGAGATGTTTTTTTCAAATTTTCCCTTCTGTAGTTTAGATGAAAGTTCATATTGTTACTAACATATTCTGAAGATTTGACTCCATAAGAATGAATATTAGTGGAGATATAAT
>JAULBZ010003943.1:0-15554 GCA_032360805.1 Neoturris breviconis
AATTCATTATGCTTACAAGTATCTGTACCTGAGCTGTTAGAAGCCATTAATGGAAACTCTGTAAGTTGCTTACAAAATAAAATACACTTTCACATGGTGCTCGAAAGTACTATAATACCTGAAGCTATGTTCAAAAATCACTCCTTCACAGTGATTATTTCTTACGAAATTCACTTTGTTTTCCTCTGGCACTATTACAAAGAAAGACCGTTGACTTGATATTCTTGTACTATACTAAATAAGAGAAAATAATTAATGCGGAGGAGTGGTTATTGAGCATAACTTGGAGCTATTGATAACTATGTTAGAAAAAAATCCCTTCTACACAATAATTATTTGCTCTTATTTCGACCACTTATTGGTTAGTTCATTCATAACAAATCTTGATTATTTTTTTGATTTAACGAACATAACTCCTTGTAAAGATTGAATAAGAAAACTACAAATGAGAGTACCGAGCAGTGTTCGAAATAATAAATAGCGGTCGGTAGTATCTGGGGAAGAGTATGGAGTCAATGATCTTGTAACTGATTTGTTTCTTTATACTGAAGAAACCAATCAATTGCAAGTATGTTGGCATATTACCCTCCTGTGAAATATTTAAAATGAAGAGTGTTAAGCCAACCAATGAATTGCAAGATTGTTGATTCAGCACTCTTACTAGCAAACAAATCCAGATTCAACCTCTGCTAAGTCAACAATCTTGCAGCAATTGATATAGTAACATATTTCCTTTGGTTATTCTTTTTCTCTAATCTTTTCCCAAGTAAAATCGTACCAAGACCAAATTTATGATCAAGTACTCAGCAGAGGTTGAATCTGAATTCGGAAGAGTGCTGAATCAACAATCTTGTAATTGATTGGTTCCTTTGTACCAAAGAAACCAATCAATTGCAAGCGTGGACTTAACACTCTTAAGTAAATTGATAATTTTATCTAACCTCTTAGAAAGAAGACACCAGGTTTTTCCTTGTTGACTGCCGTCCTGCTGAACATTATAACAATGGTCATTTGCCAACCGCTTTCCATCTGGATGCAAACTTGGTTAGTATGAAATTATATAAATAAGACATTCAGTGGTAGAAATAGGAGTATATAGAGCTTTGTAGCTTGAACCTATGACCAATAATCACTGCTCTACTGAGATTACTTACTCTTGTTTGGACCACTGACAATGGTCTCAAAAACTTAACATAGTAAGTTGGATGCAGGTCAATGGTTCCTATTTTGTTAGCTTATACCACTAGGGTGCTACTTTGTTAAAAAATCAAGTCAATCATGGCACTTTGACTGAGGATTATACCTAAAACACTCTGATGATGTTGGAATAACACTATACTACTGGATCTAATAGTAGAAGCTAATGAAAGAGAAGCCTTTAGGTCACCTCTGACTGTGGTTAGCTAACGTACTTACTATTCTACTGTAGCATACATGAAACCAGTTAATTTCAAGATTGTTAGATCAATACCAGTGCTGGGAATAAGAACAAATAACACTTTGGACAAGGGATTTTTAAACATCTTCAGGCTTTATAGCCTGAAGCTATAATCAAAAATCACTCCTCAGTGCAGGGCTTAAAATAACTGCCGGTCATTACTGTGGAGGTGAGATTTTTTAGAATATTTTCAGATATTTTTTGACCTTCAAGCACCGCAGTACCCTTTCTCTACATTTACATTAAATTCAAACTCAGATATTTATGACAACTATGCATATTTCAGATGCTGCAAGCACCTTCAGAATTTCAAAATGCTGTATCAGCACTTTTTGCTACGCAAGAGCAGGCAATTGAGGCATGTTCAAATGCTGGTGGTGAGCATTTATGTTTCATGGGATCCGGTAGAGAAACTGAAGATCAATACGTAAATATGGTCGTTGCAAATTTTCTACAGGTAAATGTGCCTACTGCCAGAAATCACTTGTGGAGGAGTGTTTCTTGAATATAATTTTCAGCTGGAAACTACTCCAAAGCACTCCTACATAGTTATTTTGACACTTGAGTATATATTGGTTACAATTGTTATCTGTGCCATATATTGGAAATAACTGTTGGACATCACCTGCGTAGAAGTGTTTTTGAGCATAGTTTTCAACTTTGCAGCTAAGTATAGTACTCAAAAAACATTCCTCCACAGGTGATATCCAGTAGTTATTTCTAAGGTTGCATTCTTCAAGTAAGTAGCATAAGGGCTTTAGTGATTACACACTCTTTTTTTTTCCTACTAAAGGTTTCTTATCTTGTTATCTTGGCCCAAAAGAATGAGGTTATTAGTTCTAAAAGTTTTTATTTTAGGCGTAAAATAGTCAATCTGAACTCGATTATGGAATTCGAGTATATTTCCTTTGATAAAAGTTTGTTGTGTGTACTTCTGGTTAAAAGAATAGAGTGTCTAGCATATATTTGACACTCCAACACAGTGCTTTATCTATATTATTTGAACTACTAATCCTACGCACTTTGTTTGTTAGTACTTTTTAGTAAATTCATTCACCTGTGACGAGAGAAAATTTCCTAATTCTTAAAATAGGAAAATATTTGTAGTATTAAACTTTTTTTAATTTTTGAGGATCTTAGATGAAGGTTTCTTATAAACGAGTTTGTTATAAAAAAAATAAAAATTGTGTAATGTTTCATAGGATGGTTTAATATTAATATTCCCAAATTTACGTGAATTCCAGTTAAATTTTAAAAGTTAAAGTTTCATGGAAAATACTTATACCAAAAGAAGGATTAGAATAGTGAAGCATATATATATTAACATGTGTAGAGTGTTGTATATTTCGATTTTAAGTAGTGTATATTATGTTATTTTATTTTTAGCGTGGTACACATTTTGTGAGTGTTGCAAAGGGAGGCTATCACTGTAAGCATTAAAATCAGAGGGCACAGAGTCAGAAATATTGAATTGATTGGCTTGTTCATAGTGCCTATCAATTTCAGTATTGTTGATTTGAGACCCTTTTTCATTGATACTATTTTTGATAGATCTATAACAAACAAATCCAATATTCAAATGCTTTGAACTTGGTTTCTACTAAGCGCTTAGAGTGCGCTTAATTTTAGGCAAACATCAAGAAAATTTAAGTGACCTGTTAAGCACAAGGAGAAAATATCTACATTTTTCTATATTAAGCGCTACACTCTCAGATCTGTCTTTCGAAAGTGAAAACACACAATTTAAGCACTGGGTTTTAAAATTTACAAAGAAGAGTACTTAGTCAACGATCTTGCACCGAAGAGTGCTGAATCAACGATGTTGCAATTAATTGGTTTCTTCGTACCGAATTGCAAGCTGGTTGACTTGACACTCTTCATGGTAGATTAATTTTTCTTAAATTTATTGATTTTGGCTTCTTTAAAGCTGCTAAAATACCTGCTTTCTGAAATTTTGGAGATGGCTCCTTACTTGAATGAATAGTACTGGTAATCAGTTATCCAAATATGGTGATCTGAAATAACAGCCGGTCATCACTGGAGGAGAGATTTTTCAGAATATTTTCAGCCAATGCACACTGAAGATAGTTTTATACCAAAAAGCTTTTTTTGCTTATTTTTCTGTTTTTACTTTGATCTACCCATTCATATCTATGGCATATTTATCCAAATATAATTAATGTCAGTTACATCAAAGCAATATTACGTATTATTTCGATGTTGGGCAAAATCGATTAGAGTTTGGTAGAGTTGGTAGAGTGGACTTTACCTGCTACAATTCAACTTCAATTCCTTCCATCATTGAGAAAATTTGTCTCACCACATATAAAATACTTTACGTAATTCTGTCATTTGTTTACAAATAATATTTTGTATTACGTATTATCACATGTCATTTTTTTTTATTGAGCCTTAATTTATTTGGACTCTTCAAAGGTGGGCATTTATTCTAGTTTGTGCGTTTATTTGATCATGGGCACTCATTGTATACATTTTCGCAGTAACATTTTATTTTTGTTTCTGTTTTTATTCTTGATAAAGAGCTGATAGAATAAAGGTACCATGTTCAAACTAAAGTTAAAAGTACCGTAAATGTTCCAATTAACGCCCTCATCCAAATTAAATGCCCCATTCCAATTAATGTCCACTCTAAAACCTAAAAACATTAATTTCTTTTTATGTAATTATTTGTTCCTAATTGAGATGTAGAAGAGGCTAATCAGCTGTATAATTTGAGTGAGTGCTGAACCAACGTTCTTTCAAAGAAGGAACCAATCAATTGCAAGCTCGTTGACTTAACACTCTTCATCGTAGATTAATTTGTCTCAAATTTATTGATTTTGACTTCCTTAAAGCTGCTAAAATGTCTGCTTTTTGAAACGAATTTTGGAGATGGTTCCTAATGATCTGGATGAACACTGGCAACATTGACATTGATTTATAATTGTGCTGTATATGCATAATAACAAAATATGTTAAATTAAATTTAATGCTCCGTTTTTTGTAACATTCCATTCTAATTAACGTGCGCCTTAAATTTAATTAATGCCAAGGGCGTAAATAGATCATTTACGGTAACCGAAAACTTTGCGAAAGTGCAAGCACTAATCAAGAAATAAACTTATCCACTAAACAATATTGTATTTATTGCCTACTTTAACTTAAAAGAATGGGCGATTGTTTAATTTTGGAAGGCACTTATTCGAATATGGGCACTTCTTTCAAAGCTTGGTTGTGGCATATGCTTTATGTCAATAACAACATTTTGCTTATTTCATGATTTTGATTCAATCTGACCGTGAACAAATGAGATACTTTCCATTTGCTTTATAAACTTTATAACTGAAAACCCTGTTTTCATGTTTTGTGAATAGATCTATTCCATTCTAAATATTATTTTAGAGAGTTTAATGTTCACAATAAGTGGAATATTCACTGTGTATGAGCATAACTTCAAATTATATAAGCTGAAGCTATGCTCGACTCTACTCCTTCACAGTGATTGTTTGGTCTGAATTATTCTCACATTTACTATAGGGTCACGAGCATGGAGAACATGATCGCCCGAGCACACCATCGGATGAAATAGCAAAGAAAAAACGAAATAGTCGCAATATGGAAGATACACATATTGTTGTTGGTGCGGACGGTGGAATAGATAATCCATTATTATTTGATAACAAGGCTGAAGTAAAGAAACCAACCGTAGGTTTTGCTGATACTTCTGAACCAACTGAGCCTGAAAGCGATATAGTTAAATTTACCACTCCAGCTGTTAAATTTGCCACTCCAGCTGTTAAATTTGCGGCAGATGATGAAGATGGTCACCAGGATGTAAGTTTTTCTTTTCTTTTTGTTTGGAGTACAGGCACAGGTGGCAGGCTCCCAGTCAGTAATGAAAGAGCAAACACTAAATCGAGGTTCAGAAATAATAATCTATCTTCTTATAAACAATTTGCATACGTGTAGACATCTCACTCACATCAGCACATCTAAAAAAGAAGATAAATAAGACAAGGTATGAAGCTTCGATTAAGTGGTCTATGGAAAATCCAAAGTTAATTGCACAATATATATATATATATATTATTTGGCTAAATATCAAGAGTAAGGTTGGAATTATGCTATTCTAACATAAAAAAAAATGTTTCCTTTGCATGTTATATCGCAAACATCTGATAATAAACAAATGTCAAAAAAATCGCCCCAATCAACCCCACAGAAATAGCTCCAATCGACCGGCGCAGAAATAGCTCTCTGTAAGATGTGATCAATTTGAGATTCAATAAACCTATATGAGAAAAATTTAATGTGCATCTTACACGAAGTAACTTTTTGTAAACATTGCAGCGTAAAACTGAAAACCTGGGTTAACAACGAATAAAAATATAGAACGAAGTTATTGGCCGATATTGACTGATATTTTCACATAGCGAAACCTCGTGTAGTAAGCTGAATATAGGAATATCTCCTCGCTTATCGTTTTCTCTTCGTGTTTAGACACGTATTGAGTAGACGAATAAAATAAAAACAGAATAATTGGATCTTAACAAAACTTTACATGCCAATAAAATAGCTACTGTGCTGTAAAGTTACATAGGACCATGCTATAGTTTATCTTACATCGTTGCCATTGCTTTCATCATCAATTAAAAATGGACTGCCTGTATTATATTCTATGTTATTGCATGGCTGCTGGGTTTTAATTTTTTCAAATGCATTGCTATACCTCTAGAGATTTTCTAGGTTCAAATAGGTTTCCTCGATAAAAATAGACTGTAGTTGTAGTTTGATCAGAATCGGCAGACACGGAACGAGATCGGGATTTGCACCTGGCTTCGCACCTCGCTTTGCACCTTGCTACTAATAAGATATGGTACCCGATATATTAACAACGTAAAAATATATAAGTGAATCCGGAGAAATCTTCGCAACAAATACATAGCTAGCACAATTTGTTTACTTTTAGACTATCTTCAGTTTCTACAAATTCTTTTTTTATTGACAGTATTTTTTGCATATTTTTTTTTTTCTGGTGTTACCCCCTAAACGAGTATCTCGTTATCCACCATTTCTGTTACAGCTTGCTTGGGGCGATTTCTTGACAAACAGTGCCAGAGCTTCATACTTTGTCTTATCTATCTCTTTCTAACTCTTTTGAACATGTTTTAACAAACTAATAATTTTGAAAACTTAGCTAAATAAGGAGATTTTTGAAACTTGTGCCAGTATTTTTATACCAAACGTAGCCCCATAGTGTAAAACAAACCTGTTGAAAGTTTGCAATAAAGACGCTAGAATAACGTCGTTTTAGTGTGTGTACTGCTGACTTTGAGCAAATTTTGGCCAACTTGGAAGATAGCAGGCTATGTTTATAAAACAATTAACATAGGCTAGTAAGTTTGTGCTCTCGATTATTGACTGGGAACCGGCCGCCTGTGGTACAGGATTCGAAATAAGAGTAAATAATCACAGTGGAGGAGGAACTTTTAAACATAGCTTCAGACTGAAGCGGTTCTCAAAAATCTCTCCTCCACAGTGATTATTTGCACTTATTTTGACTGCTTGGAATAATCAATGCTTGGACTAAGAACAAATAATAAGCGCTGTGGAGAATTGATCCTCAAGGCTATAAAACTGGAAGCTATATTCAAAAATCAAAGCTTCATGCCACACATTGAAAGTGTTTTCTTTTGCAATATTAAGATAGTTGCGTTAAGATGCGTCAGGACTAACACTACTGAAAACGATGTTTGACCACACTTTACCATCATAAGTTGTTTGACTATGCTATGTACCGAAATGCGACTGTTTTGTTAATCATCGTATATTAATTTGTGCCGCCTTATGGACCTTCTCCAAAATTCGTTACCAGGGGAAGAGAGCTGAATCAATGATCTTGCAATTGATTGGTTTCTTCGTCTCGAAGAAACCAATCAATTGCAAGCTCATTGACTTACCACTCTTCATCATAGATTAATTTTTCTCAAAATTATTGAATTTTACTTTTTTAAAGCTGCTAAGATATATTCTTTTGGTATTTTGGAGATGGCTCCTAAGTCTAATTTATGTAAAAGTCAACAAAAGAAAATAATGTTTCTTCTTTTTTAAAATTCAATTTTTTTTATACTGGTTTAAATTCAAGTACTGCAAATTAAAAATCCATTGCCCTTCCTGTTGTAAGTAAAATAGAAATAACTTGAAATTTGAAATAGAAACTTACACTGCACAACTATATGTCAATACCCAGTCCATAAATAGGACTAAAAGGGAGCTTATTCCGAAGTCTTCCCCGTTCACTGATTTTGTATATAAACGTCACTCAAAAGGTAGATTTACACTAGACGAAACATTGGTGAGAAAGTCAAACGTACACATTCTATTGGTGTAAATTGACATTACACCGCCTAGTGTAAGCCCACCTTAATGATGAGCCATATATATAACATATTATGTCACTACATATGCATATCATTTCAAATCCACTTTTTAAAACGCCATCTAAATCTAAATCTGATTATATTCAACAACTTCATTACTGTTATCACATTGCGCAATTAATAATCGTAGATGTATGTTGTTGGTTGTTTTGAATATCTTGGTTGGGTAGAATCCACGATGTGAAAGAATATCCGTATTTGTATTGCCTTATATGACAACATACAGTCCATATATGGAAATATACGGGAACAAATTCACAAGGACCATCAATATTACACCCGGTAATCACATAAACTTGACTTTTCCCGAGCAGTAAATATCTCCGAATGGAAAACGGCCTTTACGTCAAACAACGTCTTGTTACGTTGAAAAAACGTCACGTGCTGGCAGGGTTAAACATTTAACCAAAGCTACTTTGCAAACCAGAATGTGATTATACTTTCAACGTAATTAGTTCACTGCTAAGAAAACTTTTTACATGTCAATTAATTGTGAATTATATGTGTATTTTACAGACCGAACAGAGTAGCTAAATTAAGCAAATACGATATTAAGATAAATATTAATTTTATTTCATTGATACTTATAGATTTGTTTGTGTATTTTACAGACCAGAATGAATAAGTCAAATTCAACATTTTTTTCTGAAAAAATCATGCATACGATTCTAATTAAAAGTATACTGGTGTGCAGATTATACGCTGTCATGAAAATATTTTACATCCTATTTAAATGATTATGTGATTTATTAATGTATTTTACCGAACAGAAGCGACCAAAGAATAACTTTTTTCAAAGATATGAGATTCTATAACTGACTTTTAAGATGTCGTTTTGACGTCAAGAAGACGTCTTTTCGACGTTGATTAGGCGTCCAGTGCCCACTGTATTGTTTATGCAATATGTAACTTATAGCTACAATCTTCCGCAAAAATGTTTGAGACAAAGTAAAATTTGAGCAAAAATAGGGAATTTCAACTAAGACAAAAAACCTCAAAATCTAATTACCAAGTCAAACAGCACGAAAATTCGAATTTATTCCAAGAGTCTGGGTACTAGGCTGCTAAAAACAATAAAATTTGTCACGTTTGAATAAAGACCTAAGACTTAAATCTACTTGATAAATCTCTGAGATAAATCTCTTGGGTATTCTCGAGGTCGTTCTAATTGGTTACGTTTTACTTGTGGTGTATGTTGCTTGTTAAAATTCGTAATTTGTCTCGTATTTTATTTGAGAGATACAAAGCGATTTTTTTTGTGACGCATTCTGTTTCTGTAACAACTAAAGAAATGTTTGTTGTCCAAATTAGTAAAATTCACGAAATATAATTTAAAAGTGTATCTCACAGCGATACAAAAAAAACTATAAATTCCAACTCGAAAATGTCAATCACTCAAGAAGAAAGTAGCTGTTTCATCGAAATTAAGACGAAAAAACATCTCGAAAAGGGATATATGGTTGTTCCTTACCATTTGAAACTGTCAGTACTATTTTTCTTATATTCACCTAAATTCAATTCTATTTCTTATAAACCTGCTTCGTATATATAAAAACCCATATAGTTGAAGATTAACAAAGAAGAGTCAACGATGACGTAATGATTTTTTTTTTGTGTGAAATATTGAGATGATCCCTAAAAAATGTTGCCCAGTTGACAAAAACTTGTTCAAAGTCCGCATTAGAGACGCTAGAACAACTTTGAAAATGCTAGTTCTAGCGTCTTTACTGCGGACAAGTTTGGGCAAGATAACCATCTTGGTATTTTAACCAGTTCATAGATGCTACTGACCAAACTGTTGGAGTGATTTAAACTCTTTAACCCTATTTAAAGACTGGGGGGACACTATGACCCTATCCATAAGTCATAAACTAATAGGAGTTTGGACATGACATTTGGCCAGTTGGCTACTACTTTGGCCCAAAGTGAACAAAAATCAATTGACTTTTGAATGACGGAAAATAACAAAGCAAGACAAAAAAAGTTATAAAAATAATCAAGATGGTGGGAGCCCCAAGTATAAATAGATTTAATAACTTGCCATAATTGATATTTATTATACGATAGCACATATGAAACATGGCGTATATGTCCAACATGATCCCCAGCATATTGCGGAGAGGCGTAGGGAGGAGGAGGGCGGTTTAGAGTAGTGTATTAATATCTGTGGGAATGAATACTGAATAAAGATCTTAAAAATGATTGGTTCTTTGTGACAAATAAACCAATTAACTTCGTGCTTATTGATATTAACATTCATAGTCAGATTTACTCATTAAACAGTCACTAATTAATTCAATAAACACAACTTTCTAATTAAATGAAAGAAAGAAATTCTTTCGATCCGCTTAATTATTTATTTAATTCAGTAATTATATATAATCTATCAGGACGTGTTGCACATTTCTCCAGCTTCTTAAACAATTACCCTCTTAATGTATGGTACTTTGTTATTCTCTGACGAATATATTTATCAGTAATCAAACTAGTTAAGACGTTACTTACTATGACGTATCCTACCGACACGTGACGTTACTTTCTATGACGTATCCCTACCGACATGTGACGTTACTTTCTATGATGTATCCCTACCGAAACGTAATTTCTTGAAATTTCGTGACTTCTCATCAAAATTTATTAGCTTCCAGGAAATGTATTTTTTTTGAATATATGGTCACCTGTTGTCATTGCAACGAGGTGGTAAGGACCAAAGAAGAAATTTTGAAAAAGAAAGCTGATGTCAGCAAAATTGATATAATTTTTATAATCCGTTTCAACAAAACCTCTCGTATTCATTTTTATAAATAAACTCTATGCCCAAAGATATGTTTTTCAATTTTTATAATGAAATAAAATCTGATATTCTAAGGACATTATGATTGGTATATTGTAGGTTTGATACCTTCTTCAGAACACACTACAGCTAAATTGATAAATTTTGAACTGCTTACATGTCCGAATGAAGAGATATGTTCTACTGGTGAGGGATGCTGTTTAACTAATGCAGAATCTCAATGCTGTTCTTTAAACAATGTTGTAATATGCTCAAGTAGTCATTATTGTGATAAAGGAGAAACTTGTTGTGCGCTTTCAAATGGAAGCCCTGGATGTTGTCCCATAGCTAATGCTGTATGTTGTTCCGATGATATACATTGTTGTCCTGAACAACATAATTGTAGTCCTGATGGATTATCTTGTTCTCAAGGTATGATCAGTGTTAGAAATAAAAAGAACTAATGATCACTGTGGAGAAGTGCATTTACAGCCAGTAGCTAAAGCTCAAAATAACTTCTCCTACATAGTGATCATTTGTTCTTATTTTGAGCACTGTATGACCACACGCAGCGTGAACGACTCTCCACATACGGTGAATGTATTGTTAAGCAAGACAACACACAATCCACTTATGGAGAATGTCTTGCTGAACAAGACAACACACAATCCACTTATGGAGAATGTCTTGTTGAATAAGACAACACACAATCCACTTATGGAGAATGTCTTGCTGAACAAGACAACACACATTCCACCTTTGGAGAATATATTGTTAAACAAAACAATGCACAATCTACATATGGAGAAAATATTGTTAAATACGACAATGCCGTCTCATGCCATCTCATGCCGTCTCATGCCGTCTCATGCCGTCTGTACTGAATATTTGTTGTTATTACATGTACTTACTGAGGGGTGCTGAATCAACGATCTTATACTTGATTGGTTTATTCGTACCAAAGAAACCAATCAATTGCAAGCTCGTTGACTTCACACTCTCCATCGTACATTAATTGTTCTTGGCTTCTTTAAAGCTGTTAAAATATCTGCATTTTGAAACGAATTTTGGAGTGGTCCCTTACACCACGTGCAAGACAACAGCTTACTGTTAAGAATTATTCCGTATACGTGCGGACTGTGGATTGTCATCATTTAAGACGATCATGAATGAGTCTGGATGTAATCGTACTGAACAGGCTCTTACGTGATTCACGTTTAATTTTTATAAAGGCTAAATTTTATTACGCAGATTATTGCGCGCGTAATCCAAAAACATCATGTGATATCAATTTTGACCAATGAGTGTCTTCTTTTGGGTTGAAAGCAATGTTAAATCTTTAAAAATATTAAAAATATCTTAAGAAGTTTTGAACTGTCTACTACTAGAACATACTGTTACTTCGTACAGTCGAAAGAAACCAATCAAACGAATGTTTATTTTATTCACCCTAGCTACCCTTTGCACTCGCATCACTACTACATACTATTATTATCTGGCATTACACACTATGAACTTTTAAGCATATATTTCTTTTAGCAATAAGCCCGTGTCCAGGTAGTTCGTCCCTGGATTGTGGTAATGGTGTATGCACGGTCAATTCTGATGGTATGGAGCTTTGTGTATGCGACGATGGGTACTTTGGTCCAAACTGTGGATTAGTAAGATATTTACTCGTTCAAGCTAAAAAATTCTGAATCCTCCACAGGTGATGTTTGGCAGTTTTATTTAGGCCTGTCATGTAAATTAGCTGTCAATGATAAAGGCGGAGTAACTACTTCCGCACATTTATAACATTAAGGCGATTTCTACTATGCACGAATTATAAATGAAGGCATTACATTGGTTAAAAGCGACGTCACCAATGGTCAATACATTTCTTCGAATTGTTACGGCTACCCGTATTGAAAATGTTGCAACTCACAAAATGCTAACCCTATTTAGGAAAGGATGGCTTCTCATACTTTCTTGCATAACTTTTGAATGGATGGCTTATATGACTTGACAATTTATCTAGAACTGTTTGAAAATACAAATTATAAGTAGGATTAATTTTCGCTTAGCAACAACATTTTTGACAGGAGGATTCTTTTTTTCGAAAAATTGTTTTTCTTATTTTTCTTCTTTTTGCTTGAAAAAAGTTCTGTTCAAAATGTTTTACACAAAATATTTCTTATTTGCATCACTTGTTTTGTCATGATGACGTCACCAAGAAATTAATTATACTAAAATCTATATTATGTGTTGAATTAACTTTCTGAAAAGTCTCAACACTACAGCATGGTTTCATCAAAAGTTATGGAGGGGTGGCCTTTTAACTACCAAACCATTTTCTAACTGCCTTCCACCGCATACTTTTACGTCGATTTTATTACCATCCTTCTCCATAAACTTGTAGAACAAATAGGAAAACTCGATCGGCACATGTCCCACTAATAATTATTATATAGCCGCTTCTCTCTAATAGGCGCCTCCCCTAAGGTCAGAAAAATTATATAAGCGCCCTGGCGCTTATTACAGTAAATACGGTATAAAAATTACGTTTCGGTAGGGATACATCATAAAAAGTAACGTCACATGTATACCAATTATTCTCTTTTCTTTTATTATTATTTTCGAAATATATATATGTCAATTGTCTCCTCATTAATCTTCAGACCGAGCATCCCGAATGTAATCCAAATCCTTGTTTAAATGGTGGCACTTGCATTGGCAATAATGGTAACGGAGGAGGATTTCATTGCACTTGTGCATCTGGTTACTCAGGAAACAATTGTGAGCAGGTAATTCTAGTCGTTTTATTAAATATTAGTTACTTATTTTGTTATCGTGATTTATTCATGACTCATTGCTGTGGTCAATTTCATTATTAGTAAGATTCCTCTTAATTCGATTTAGATTGAAGATGTATGTCACCCGAATCCTTGTCAAAACGGTGGCACTTGCAACGGCAATAATGGCAACGGAAATGGATATCGTTGCACTTGTGCATCTGGATATTCAGGAAGAAATTGTGAACAAGTAATTCTACTAGTTTAGATACAAATTCTTATTGTTGTTTTTCAATGCTCTGGTTATAAAGTACACATCCTGACTACCAAATTTGGTCTCGGATATCCCCATATATAGCAATAAACAATCCATATATAGCAATAAACAGTCCATATATGGACTGTATAAAGAAAAGTAAATATTCATCTTAAAATTTTTATAACTTCTTGGAAAACTAAATTTGACAAAATCCAACAAAAAGGGAACAAGCTTATAATGGATTGGTTTCCTGGGCGCGAATAAACCAAACCATTGTAAGATGACTCAGTACTCTTCTCTAGAGATCTGTAATATTCTTCTTTATTCAGAATGATGCTCCTTGTACGCCAAACCCATGTCTAAACACCGGTACTTGTAATGTTATTGGTAATGGATATCAATGTATTTGTACAGTAGATTACTTTGGAACGAATTGTGAAAGGGTAAGATTATGTGCAGTATAACACTATATGATGAACTCCTCCACAGGCTAAATTGTAACAAAATATAATAAGAACATCTTAAGTGAATGTCAAAGTGGAAGGGACCTTCTCCAAAATTCCTTCCTACGGGAAGTTTGCGGAATCAATGATCTTCCAATTGATTGCTTTCTTCGGGACAAAGAATCAACTGCAGGCTCATTGATTTAACACTTTGCATTGCAGATACTTGTACTCCAAATATCTGCTTTTTGAAATGATTTTTGGAGATGGTTCCTAATCTGACGATGAATTGTCCACAGGTTTCGGAATATATTGAATAAAAGACAATTTTCCACATAAGAAGAAGATTATTTATTATTGATATTTTTTTGTTGTTCTTCAATCTTCTTCAAAGATCATTCAAATGTTGAGCATACTCGTTCTCACGAATTCTAAATAAAGTCATTACATTGGTTGAAAGTTACGTCACCTACATTCCATTGGTAGAAATTGACATCACATCGTCATTTCTTTTTATTATAGTATTAAAATTTTCTCTTCGAGCGATACACGTCTGTTTCAAAGAAATGTATTTAAAAGTAATCAATCCGTGTTGAAATCAATTGGAAGTTACTAATTAAAAAAACCCTAATTAATTGAGAAAATTGCGTTAATCGTTAATTTGTGCCACAAAACATTTGGTACTATTCAAACTAAAAACTAAATTAGCTAAAACTAGCTACTGAAAAACGGTCCCGTATACCTCCGTATTCAGACTATTACCATATATGGAGATATAGGGGACCGTACTCGATAGCCTTGCACGCAGTGGCTAATACTTTATAACAATAACATTTAGAAATTTCTACCATGTATACCGTTTCCTTGTCAAAACAATGGAATTTGTACCGTAAACAATGTTAATGGGAAAGGATATGAATGTATTTGTCCCTCAGGATTTGTTGGAAATAATTGTGAGAATGTAAGTATATATCTTGGTATTATTAATTTAAGTAAATGATAATTTCGATTGTGTTCTTAATGAGTAAGAATGTTTACAAAATATAATCAGTCAAGATCTGTAATAAAGAAGCTACAACAATATTGGAACCATCAATCCGGATTTTGAACAGAGCCCACTGGGTACCAAGTGACTTTGAATATACATGTGAAAACACGCCCGGTGGGCAAATACTTCGTCAGAATTCGCAGTAAATACGTTAGAAGAACGTTGAAGACTTTACTGGTCAGAATTCTCAGTAAATTCGTTAGAGTTGAAGACTTTACTGGTCAGAATTCTCAGTAAATTCGTTAGAGGTGAAGACTTTACAGGTCAGAATTCTCAGTAAATTCGTTAGAGTCGAAGACTTTAATGGTCAGAATTCTCAGTAAATTCGTTAGAGTCGAAGACTTTAATGGTCAGAATTCTCAGTAAATTCGTTAGAGTCGAA
>JAULBZ010003944.1:0-15550 GCA_032360805.1 Neoturris breviconis
AAAGATTTTTCTATAGTAAGTGACCGATTAAAAAATATATAATAAAGCGAGAAAAGTACAGATCAATATAATAACTAATAAATTAATTATCTTTTTCTGCATGGTACTGGTGTTAAGTCAATGTCGTTAATGGGACCAAGACCCACATTGCCACCTCTTACATTTCCTGCCACCGATTTACTGCTTCGTGCTGTTCTGATTGTGTTATCGTTATATCCAAAATCCCGGACTGATGGATTGTCTTTCCTCATACCCATTGAACGTTGGCGTCCAAAATAATTTTCCAAGGGATCCTGGTTAAATCTTTCCGTTAAAACATACGGAACACCATTTTGTAATAAATATTTAACAAGCTCAACAACAGAGTGACAAGTGATTTTTAGCCCTTCATGGGTTTGCCACGAAATAAACATATTCGATCTAGCATTGGCAGTGTAATTGGCATCTGCACGATTTTCAATGCTTTCCTTCCAATCAGAAAAGTACTTCAGAAATACATTTATTATCCAATCAAACCTCTCATCATCAACGTTTGAATATGGTTTTAATGATACTTTCTTTTTCAAAATGAATTCCTTGGAATTCCTGACATTCATACAATCGAAAAAGTTATCGAACATTTTACAAAATTTAGCTGTTCCAGCAGCTTCAGCTGGACCAAATTCCACAAGAGCTTGAGCTACAGAAGAACTTAGTACTTGTGCAGCTAGAGATACATTCATCACTGAGTATGGCGTCAAGTTTACATGTTCTTGTGTAAGTTTAGGCAGAAGTTTTAGTCCGAAATCTAAATCTTCAAAAAATAAAGTGCTGATATGTGACCACAACAAATACAAGTTATTGTTCCACATATACCGTGTTGCCCTTCCTGATCCAGAATTTGACAGACAGTTTCTTGCTGTCTTAACCAAGTGTGGCGGATCTGACATGAAAAATATATAACGATCTGGACTGTACAAATTCTGTACCTTATAAACAACGTCAACAATATCAGTGTCATTACATGTCATATTTGAGTGCATTCTGAAAAGCTTCCGGTTCGGAGATGCACCATCACTAGTAGCTGCTATTACCTTCAGCTCACATTTAACTTCGAGAATACTAACTGCTTTCCAAAAGATTGGAAACATTTGAATTGATGTTGCACCGTCAGTAGCAAAATTAGCCAAGGTAAATTTAAATGGGTTAACAACACTTCTTATCAAGAATACTAACATATGTGAAGCTACTTGGTCACATTTTTTTAGTGTGGCAAAATTTATATCAGCATCACCAAGATCAACATATCCAATAAGTTCTCCCGAATGTTTGTCCCAAACGAGGTTTTCTTGTATTTTCATTTCATCGAATGTAATAATTACATATCTTTCTATTTCTGTAAAACATTTAGTTTTTTGATACAGTTCTTCCACAACTTCATAATTAAATCCTTGCTTAGGTTTAATGTAGTTTTTATAGTCTCGAAGTCTCCTTCTACTTGGTAGAATCAAAAAGCCAGTACCTGTGTTTTCGTCGTATCTAATTTCTTCATATGCAGCAGCAGATTTTGATGCTAGATTGAGGCAAAATCTAATAATCATTGGGTGGTAACGAATTCCTTGTTTAGAACTTTGCACATATTTCTGTTGTTCTTGCCAGAACAATTTCATGAAGGGTGGGATGTTTTTACTGTCGCAATTTGAAAATAACTCTTTAAAGTCTCCGTGCATATCATCTGATAGTGGTACTGATGATTTAACAATCTCTTCTTCTAACTCCACTATTCTTTCTGTCAACTGTTTATTCTCTAAACGCTGTTTTTGTATTGTTAGTTTTAATCTACATGTTGATGTTTGACTAATTGGTGCATTTTTTTTTGCTGGTTCTAAACTAACTTTTTTTTTCTGATTATAAACTTTATGTTGAGCTTTAACTGATTTATTACATGATTCACAAATTGGTGTCTCATTTAGAATTTCACAATCAGCAGAGCGATAAAATATTTTCTGACAGAGTGGGGAGATATGTTCTTCATCCAAATTATAGGTTACTGGAATTGTATGTGTCAATATTGCGGTTCCTTGTACAAACTCTATTCCTTCACAAATTTTGTAATTTTCTACTAACAACACCAAATTTGACAATGTTATGTTTCTAACTGAACGTTTATATTTTAAATAAATTTCATGGTCATCTATTAATCTCCATCCATAAATGCGAATAGTGAATTCTAAGCTGACATCAACATAAATTTCTATTTCAGGAACTGAATAGGGTTTTACGTACTTTTGTACTAAGAAGTGATTTGCATTAGAAGTAATACTCCAATTTTCCTGCAACTTTAACGATAGAGAGCGAGACTGAAACTCATCGAATGATTTATAACAATAACTTTTCTTAGCTGGTGGTGTTGTTAAGGTAGAGGCTGATCTTTTTAACTGAACAGCCATTGTGGATGAACGATAATTAAATGTTGGCAAGCTAGTAAAAATGATAAAATGATAAAAGGCTTGATTATACGTACTCTTACATACAGTACATTAGCTTTAATTTAATCACAAATTAATTTGATCACATCCGTCTGAAAAAATATTTTTTGATAAAAACAAAAATAGATTTGACGAAGTATTATATGATGGAATTCATCAAAGTTAATGCTGTACCTGACTGCTACAAGATAAAGCTAGATAACAAATTTTCAAAAATATATATCTATATTATATACAAATCTATATATCTATCAACATACTGTATAGACAGGTAAAACAGCAAATATAGAATAAACTATGCATATGTCAAGCATCAATGTAGCTATGTAATGCTAGAAAGCATAAAAACACTAACAATCTATCTTACTACTCACTAAATATATATATTGCATACCTTTGTGAATGTAACTTTACTGGCAAATTTAACAAAGGTACTGAACCAGGCTTAAGTGTAGTTCTACTGGGATCTAAAACCAAAACAAAAAATATTTTGTTATATAAGCTGAGATAGCTATATATGTAGCATACATGAGTGCATGAGAGCAATTATATACTATTGAAATTCAAAGCATTTAATATGACTATGACTTATCAAACAAGTATCTATAAAAATAATTTTTAAAGAACTGAAAGAACTCTCAATGTATACATATATTACTATATGTACAATACATACAGTAATATATATATATATTTACAATGCCTGATAAATATAATCAAAGAGGTTATCTGACTAAAAGACATATATATACTACTGAGAAACCTACGTCGTATTAACTGATCTTCACTATAATGTTTTTCACAAACATAGACATGATTGCTATCAATTTGCTTCTTCAGTTGTGCATCTATCAGTCTATCCTTCAATACAATATCTAAAATTTTGCTTCTCCATTGTGTTGAAAATTCATTAGATGGCTTTGGTATCTTGAAGATAGCAACTCCATGGTGTCTTCTAGAAGAACTACAACCATATATTGAACAGTTGCAGCCAACCATAGTAACTGTCTTCAATATATTTAACTGCTGTATTCACATTATACTATAATACTGTATGTAGTTTTAGCTATAATTAAAATGTATATGTTAAAATTACTTTAAAAACCTCTTAAACTTTCATCTATCTGTCTATAGCTATATATACACTAGGTACACTACCAGAATATTAGAGAAATATTGATAAGTTCAATGCACATTATACTAACTACATATAGAGACATAGCTACAACAAATATATAACTGAGGTAAGGAAGCCAGTAAGCTTGTCCACCAAAAATCAATAGATACTTTGGGGATATTGACTGGCACAAGTCTCACTGTCCCATAAGCTGCAGAGGCGACTCCACAGGAAGTTATGGAACTTGAGAAGGAACATCGCAGCTCTCTCCTCAATATAGAGAGACGACGAGAGAAGTCAGCGCTGGCTCTGTGCAGGTAAGCGTAGTGTGTGTGTAGAAAAGAGCTGTAGAAAGATAAATACAAGTGCTCAAATGTGTTGCTGAGATGCGTAAAAATATGAACCAACTTTGATATAACTATAACGGTACTTAATTCTACATAAAACTAAAGTTTTCTCAAGACATAAAGCACTTATTCAAGCGAATTTCAAGGTATTTCAGGTAACGCTCCCCAATGTTTACCTTTCGCGCAGCCATTTTGAAAATTCTGTCCCCTTTGAAGTAGACTGGGTCGAGTAAAATTTGGTATAAAGAGTTAGAACAATACGGCATTGTTTGTTTCCAGACTATCTCTTTCTTGTGACTATGGTAATACACAAACTGTAACTCCAACATTTTTTACTCGTAGCCAAATTTCTTTTTAAGGATTTTTTTATACACAACAATAAGAAAAGTTACTAGCTGTTGTAAAGATGTTAAAACAGCGACAAAAAAATATAATTCTGTTAAAAATTTATATACGGCCTGAAAGAAGGTTTATTCTTCTTTACAATAATATATTTTCAAAGTTATTCCAAAAAGTATTATTAAAATCTTGCTTTTTATTTATTTTTTATTGACCTTAACAAAACTGAATTATGTGTGCGAACGAAAAAAATTTTTTTTTAGCAAAATGTACCGCCTGACTCAAAACACATTTATCTAAAATCTTTACCTTGTACTTTTTGACACCTTAACTTTTTATTTTATAACATTTTAGATATTATATCGACCTACGATTTGTGCTCGCACACATAATTCAGTTATTTAGGAAGGTTGGGCATGAAATCTATTGAACTTATCACAAAGGATGTTACGGATTTTCTAACTTATTGAGAATTACTGCCCGAATATATTTCTGTAGCCTTTAGAAAGTAATTTCAATAGTTTTAATTCCTTTTATATGTACAAAATCATTCAAAACTACAGATTTATGATGTAAGAAAGAAAGTTCTTTTCAAATGAATAACAGATAATTTCATTTTGTTTTATAAAAAAAAATTAATAACAGCCTATTGTTAATGATCATAAAAAAAAAAATTGAAAATCTTTTTACAAACTTTATACCATATCCTATATTTTCTTATGTTTTGCTGATCAGCTAAAATTTACATTGCTACACATAATTCATCAGATAGTTCATTAAATTTGAGCTGGAAATATGTCTAAAATTAATATTTGGCTATTTTGTTGGAATTGGTAACAGTGATCAAAATAAGTGCAAATAAGTAGGAGTAGGAGTGATTTCTTAGCATTACTTCAGGTAACAAAGCCTATGCTTAAAACCTCCTCCGTAGTGAGATTATTTGCTTTTATTTCGATCACCAGATAGGTTTAATTTGGATACTGTCATGAAACAATTGACCATTTGAAATTGTTTTTTAACCCTATTTCAACTAAGCTTTTTGGGTCACGACTAATAGTATAACGATGAAACTCAGGCTAATAGTGTGTATCATGAAACAAACAATTTGGGGAAATATTTTTCTGATGACGTCATCAAATATTTTTAAATTACAAATTTTGTTTAAAGAGCTTATATTGTTTAAAATAGAGTTAGAACAGTTCTAGATAACATTTTTCCATTCTGATTTTGGTTTTAGACAGCTGTTGTGTTGCTCTTTAATATAGTTTCCGGATTTTCAACAAAAACATTGCAAAATACCGAAATTATCACCCAAAAATCTGTAAAAATTCGATTTTCAAAATTTCATACCGAAGAAATTAATCTATTGCAAGTTTGTTGACCTGACACATCTGAACAGATTCATTTGACGGTCCCTTATAAGAGCTGTATATTGGCAACAAATGCTCAGTGATCAGTTTCCAAATACATGCATGTCACTCTCTAAAGTGATTACTCTTATATTTTGATTATTCTCTATATAGGTTCTGGTAAAACTGCTGCATTTTTGGTTCCAATTTTGAGCAGAATTTATCAAGAAGGACCCTTTGAAAATTCTGTGAGTAGCTCTTATTTTATTTATTAACTGAAATGAATTTAAATGTTTTTATAATATCTCAGTTAAGACTAAGCCTTGCTCAAAATCATTTCTCCATAGTGATTATTTGTTCTTATTTAACTGTCGAGGTTTTCTGTTTAACATAGTAGCTATTGTTCCTGGAAAATTTATAGCAGACATTTAGGTATACATGTTTTGCAGGCATTTACTTGTAAAACACTCCTGGAAAATCAAAAAAAGATCCTGAAAATCTGAAAAGCTTCTGGAATTTGATTTTAAAACATTGAGTGGCCACCCTGTTAAAGCAAATTATGGAAGTCCAAGTTTTAAAGTTTCCTCTTTTTACATGTTTGCTCCTTTTATTGTTCTTGCGTTAATAATATGGCTCAGAAAAATAATATTCTTAGAAAGCCAGGTTGTTAGTTTATTGTTCTGTACTATCAGATAATCATAATAACAATAGCGAGTTTCCTAAAATTTAAAATTGATCAGAAAATTTGTTTTGTAGGAAAATTCTCATGGTAGCGGTAGAAGAAAGCAATTCCCAATTGCTTTGGTTTTAGCACCCACACGTGAATTAGCGTCTCAAATCTATGACGAAGCTAGGAAGGTAAATCCATTTTTAGTTCAGTTTTTAGAAATTTAGAACTTTTTCCAACCGTTGTTATAACTATTCTTGAATTGTGATAGTATTACAATACTCGCATTCTGCTTACCAAAGAAACCGATCTATTACAAGCTCGTTGACATAACACTGTTCATTGCAAATTAATTTTTCTCAAATTTATTGATTTTGATTACTTTAAAGCTGCTAACATATCCATATGCCAAACATTTGTTTTCACCAGCTGTGAATCATATGTACCCTATTATCCCACGTATAAGAAGGTTGCCAGGATTCAGTTAAAAAATTAGGATAAAGTCAATTGATTCAGTAGATTGGTAAGAGTAACCACCTGTGTGGGAAAGTCAGGATTGTCATGATATTGAGATTGTAAACGAGAATTTACAACTTTCATAATTTTATAGATGTATGCGCTAAAGCTGACACGATATCGTATAGGGTAAAAATGTTACGATATCGCGATATATCGATATGAAATAATGATAATTCCTATCTTTCAAAGTTGAACACAATGAGTTATTGAGGATTGTTTTTTGTCGTCTTAATTCTGTATCTTTTTGAGAGATTAGAATGCACTGATTTTGAGGAATATGCCCAATGTCAAATTGATTGCATATTTTTATCTGCTCTCCTTTTAAAATTTTATACACTTCATTTTCTCAGTATTTTTATTTCATCAAAAGTTCTATGGAAGAGATAATTATTTAATCTTGCGTATTAAAGGTTGTTCATATTGATATATTGATATTTATCGTCCCACTTCTAATCGATATTATGCCAATATCGTCCATATATATACCAATATTATTTAATTATTTATTTAAAAGTATTTATTGCTTTCATATTTTTCTTTCTAGTTTGTATATCGCTCATGCATTCGTCCATGTGTTGTGTATGGTGGTGCTGATGTTGGAACACAAATGAGAGACATTGACCGTGGTTGCCATGTGTTAGTTGCAACACCTGGTCGTCTAGTGGATATGGTTCAGAGAGGTAAAATTGGTCTAGAGTGCATCAAGTTTTTATGTTTGGATGAAGCTGATCGTATGTTGGATATGGGTTTTGAACCTCAGGTAAAAATACAATTCTCCTGTTTATGTTGAATGAACAGATTTATCTATGTACTACCACTAACCAATTTGCTGGGACATCACAGCTGAAGTGAAGGATCTTAGATTCCCCACCAAGCAATGTGTTTGTTATTGAGATTTTCTATAAGATATGTAGTCTTGTGTACCTAAAAGTTTATTAGAATTTTTACAGTACTCATTTTCACGTGGACTTTTTTCCATAACTTTTAAACAAATGGCGAATATTTGATTAGCGATCTTAATTTTGCCATGTTGTGATCAGCGCTGTCTTTATGTTATGCAGTCAAACATTTCTTGGTATTGTCTCCTAAAAACTTGTACTCGGTACTCCAACATCCTCATACTTTACCTACAAATAATCCTCTTTGTAAAATTATGTTGTATGTACTTAATTTTCAATATAACATTGACACACCACATTTTAATCACAAATTTATAAAACAGCAGTCATTGGTCAATCTTCCCTTAAATGTTGATAGTGCGAAAAATCTTCTTCATTGACAATTTTGCTTAGAAAGTAAAAGCCATACTTTAACACGTGCGTTCTTATGTATTAATTTGCAGACTTATTCACTTATTTTAAAATTCTATTTTATTCAATATAAAAATAGATTAATCTATAGGTAATAGGTACATTAATATTTAATCACTTTAGGTACATTTTTAAGCAAATTCACCAAAGCAAAAAAAATTAAAATACTTAATAATTGGCTGACAGATGTTGGTCTGTGTAAGGCTTTAGTTCACGGAAGTGCCTGCACCAATTAGAAGATTTATGGGAACTTAAAACGACATATTACCTCTTATACCATAGATTCGTGAAATTGTTGAGAAATGTGACATGCCTCCAACTGGTAAACGTCAAACCCTTATGTTCAGTGCAACATTTCCAAAAGAAATTCAGGTACGTCATATTGATTTGAAACTTTCAATTCATCTACAATCGTTTTAACTGTGTTCTGTGATCAATTGAAGTTGGTCCCCAGGCTTAAAATAGTCGAATATAGGATCCATGGACAATGGTCTAATAAGAGCAAATAATTGTTATGGAGGAGTGATTTTAACATAGCGTCAGGTTACAAAGCCTACAGCTATAACAGAAAATCCTCCTCCACAGTGAGAATTACACAGGCGGAGAAGAATATTGCTTAATTGATCATTATTATTATTTAAGATGTTGGCTAGAGATTTTCTTGACAATTACATTTTCTTGGCTGTTGGACGTGTTGGATCAACCAGTGAAAATATTACTCAAAAAGTTGTCTGGGTTGAAGAACATGACAAACGAGAATTTTTACTTGATTTATTAAATGCATCAGGTATGTGTTTTTCGTTGAACTTTAAAATGTCAAAAAATTGAGATCCCAATGAAATTGATATATATAACTGCTGTATTTGAAATTCGTGAATACCCATGTTTTTTCTTTTCACTAAATATGCCCTCGACACCACTTCTTGTTTCTACCTGACAAACAATTTCAAGTTGTTGACCAAATTAGGGTATGGTTTACATGTACAATTTACTCATTGTCTATGATCGCATGCCATTTCAGGACCCGATTCTTTAACTCTTGTATTTGTTGAAACAAAACGTGGTGCTGATGCCTTGGAAGAGTTTTTGTACCGTTGTCCAGAACAGTATCAAGTCAGTTCTATTCATGGTGACCGTCATCAACGAGAAAGGGAGCAAGCTTTAGCTTCTTTCCGATCAGGTGCCACACCTATTTTGGTTGCAACTGCTGTAAGTAATTTCCATTTAGTATTCATGATTGTTTGTATAAGCAATAGCTACCTTATGAAAAATACTTTTTCTAAAATTTATTAACCTTTCTGGAAAACATAACTTTTTGGAAAATTATTCACTAGTTTTCCGGGGTAAGATGCTTTCTGCTGACCAGGGCAAGTAAAAAAAAATCTGGAAATAGTGCTTTAACAAAGTGTAACAAAATATTTCTAGGGCCAATGTAATTTGCATATAATATTTATAACATCGTGTAATTTGCAGACCAGAGTAATGTGTTTTTGAAACATAATTTTTCGCTGATCCTTCTTAAATTCTCCTAAATTTGTAACGTTTTAGTCCATATTCCCCATGTAATATCCCAGATTAGCTAGGTACCCATTGTCTGACTGCCTTCTGATGGTCTAATTAATGTAACATAATTCAAACGTCAAATATAGTTATAAACAGTATTTTCAGGCTATTCTGATCAAATCCATTTTCTCCTAACCATAAATAAGTTCCTATTGTTATTTTGTATTTCTATTGTAACAGCCATGATTTCATATTTAGGTAATTCAAAATTGGTGCCTTATTTGTCACGTGACATATTTTTTGGATTTTTTGGATTTTTTGGATTTTTTTTTTGTGAAATGTTTGGAATTAAGTCAGACCATAAGTGTGCCAAGTTTCATGACTATCTTTTCTAGATCACGAGATGTTAGGTGAGAACCATAATGTCTCCAAGGGTAAACAAGCCCATGCCTAATAGGGTTAATGTTTGGGTTGTTTGTGGGCTTTAGATGGCCAGTTTTGAATCATTTCGCTGGGACTAATTCTCTAGAAAATTTTCTTAATAATTTTCCTCAGAGTTACAAACCAGATCACCCAAGGTACAATACATATGACATCCAATCAAAGGTTGAAATTTATTTTTAAATTACCTTGATTTTCTCATTGAGATTTATAGTTGGGAGTTTTTTATGTTTTAGGTTGCTGCTCGTGGTTTGGATATTCCTAATGTCAAACATGTTATTAATTTTGATATGCCAAGTGATATTGAAGAATATGTTCATAGAATTGGACGTACAGGGCGTGTTGGTCATACTGGTTTAGCCACATCATTCTTTAATGATAAGAATCGTAATATTGCAAAAGAATTGACTGATATTCTATCCGAAGCAAAGCAAGAGATCCCTTCATGGCTTGAATCAATGGGATACCAAGCACAACAACACCAAGCAGCTAAGAAAGCTCAGAAGAGCAGGTTAGTAAGACAATTTTAATCATTTTTTATAAACCTGTCAAGGACCGATTTCCACTTGAGAATTTATCGGAAAAAAAGTTTGTAGAGGAATGAATTTTCAAAGTAGAACAAGTCAACTTTTTAAATTAAACAAGCCTAACTAATCAGACAGAAAAGTCTTTTCTCTGCAAATTCTTCTTGCTCAATTTTTTGAGTGGAAATCCACCTCCATGATCGGTGTGTTCAGTGTTAGAAATAAGAGCAAATAATCACTGTGAATGAGTGATTATTAAGCATTTCATCAGGTGAGAAAGCCTAAAGGAATGCTCAAAAATCCCTCATCTACAGTGACTATTTACTTTAGCAGAATCAGGCGTCAAAACAACTGCCGGTTATCGCTGCGGAGGAGAGATTTTTCATAATATATTCAGCCAAGTTGGCTAAAAATATTCTGTAAAATCTCTCTTCCACAGTGCAGTTATTTTAACCCCTGTAGAATAATATACGACATGTACAACATACAGGGAATATATATATGAGTATTTTTTATAGATATGGAGGTGGTGGTTTCGGTGCACGTGATTATCGTCAAATGGGAGGTGGACGTGGTGGAGGCCAACAAGGTGGTGGTAATAATTTCTATGCCCAACAACAACAACCTCAAATGTATGGAGGTAATCCCTATAGTGGGTTCAATAATTATAATCAACAGCCACAAGTAATGCATGGTGGTGGAAATCGTGGTGGTTCCAGAGCTGGCGGTCATCGTAGTGGCGGCGGCGGCGGTGGTGGTGGTGGTCGAAGTGATAATAATGACTGGTGGGATAAATAAGCCAATTTGTTGAAGCATTTGAGTCATCAGTTTGCAATTACCTATATTTAACCAATGGCTGATGAACTCTTTATTATGTAGATTGTCTACTTAGTTGTTTTGTTCAAAAAGGAGCTTATGGTTGTCTATGATTGGCTAGCGTGTGGTTCAAATCATCATGGCTGTTTACAAAGTCCATAAGTAAGTGCCAACCAGCGCAGTAGTAGTGTAGCGGTGTGGTGTGTGGTAGCTTACGATGATTTACTTAAAAAAAAAACTTGTTGATTTTTTTGTTGTGTCAATTGAAATTCTGTGTGATGGATACATATGGTGGATGCGTTTGTTTCCACGTTACAGGTATCCAAATAACTATGAATGAAAGCTGTATAATGGAGTACATTATTTGTGCACTTTCATGCTTCACAGGCTGAAACTACACTAAATAATAGATTCCTATGTAGTGTTCCTTTGCAGTTATTTGGAGCCAAATATACAACAGATCGTTGTTTTTTAATGAAGTTACTGACTTTAACATTTCTCTAATTATCTAATGGTGATGGTTGCTTAGCATTGCTCGAAATGAGAGCAAATAATCACTGTTCAGGAGTAATTTTTTAACATAACTTCAGGCTTTGTGGCTATGCTCAAAAGTAACTCCTCCACAGTGATTATTTGTCTTCATTTCGAGCACTTTTAAGGTTGATATCCACGAGGCGAAAATTTGCAGCGAAAGCTAAAATTTGATATTCCATTAGTAGAAATTAATGTCACATGTGACATACCAATGGAATGTCTTCTTTTGGCTTTCACGGCAAACTTTTCACCTCTTGAAATTAACCTTTAGAATGTCTTCTAGTTTTTATCAAACTTTATTTATGATATATAAGGACCCAATGGGCAAAAACTTGTTCAAACTCAGAGGTAAAGATGCTAGAACAACGTCGTTCGACGTTGTTCTAGCGTTTTTACTACGGACTTTGAACAAGTTTTGGCGCACTGGGAAGGGAACCAGGAGATTCAATGATTAAAAATTAAGCAATACAGGTATTGCACAATTTTATTAAAACTTTTCTTAAGGTTAATTTTGTTAGCTTCAGTGATTTGAAACTTAAAAAATCATGTAGTTACATTGATTCCCAACAAGCTGATAATTTCCTGGAGTTAGAGCTGTTCCTGTCATCATTCAAGTTATCATTGACTCCTGGAACCATGTAACATAACCGACTTATATAGTTATAGGTCTTGTAATGTATTAAAGTTCATATTTTGCTCGATTTTTATATTCGCGTTAAACTTAATGTATTGCTGAACCTTGTGTTAACAGGTAGTTTCAGAGTATGGATTTGAAATTTTAGTTTTTCCAAATCAAACTAGATAGTTCAATCTTTGTTGATATCTGTTGACACATGGGAGTATATGGTAGCACATCATATGGCTAGTTACTTAACGTAGTAACTTTAACTGTTTTTGGAGGAGATAAAGATTTTTTATGCATGTGCTGTTTGTATATAGAAAATAAAGTATACTATTTATGTTGAAAGAGTTCGTTGACGCGAATATATTTATTTTTTCTTCACATATATATATAATAATAAGTTATGATAATAAAAGAAGCAAAAATGACAAATGTACATAAAAAGAAGATTCAACATTTTAAAATTGATACCTTTTCTCTCACTTATCTACTGCACTTAACTTTAGTTTTTCTAACAACTATTAGCTTTAGGTCCGTGCGTACCTATTCTTCTGCAGTTTTTCACAATAAAGATTCTTCTTTCCTTCTCTTTTCATAGAAATCTACAATCAGAATGTGTTGTTTCTTTCCAAACCTATTGACACTATCGAGCGTCACCATGAACGGGTGTTCTTAAGCGTAGTATGATAGCTATACACAAATAACACCCCACCACAGGTGATCTTAAGCGATTATCTCAAGGCTTGCTATTTAAAGTCTTCATGATTATTATTATTTTGTTGAAACAACCAGTGGTAGAAATAAGAGTTTATAATCACTGTGGAGGAACGATATTTGAGCATAGCTTTAAGCTTTGTAGCCACTCCCCACGGTGATTATTTGCTCTTATTTCAACCGCTGAAACACTACCTCCATGTGCTATGCTTCTCTATCAGGTTATAACCTGACAAAACATAGTTTCAGAGGCACAGCGTTTTAAGGTTGATTTACACTAAGCGAAAAATTCTGTGCACGAACCAAAAGTTGGTAGGAATTGACGGTATGTGGTGTTAATTAGTACCAACGCAATATCTTGGTTACTGCGTGGAATATTTCGCCTCGTGCGAATCACCCTTTAGGAGAATAGGTTTACTTTAAGAAAACCATTTTATGTATTGGATGCAACCATCATTTTTAAGTAGAGAAATATTATTTTTATTATATAAATATATATACAGTAACTTCACGTTAGACAAACGTTAAACAAAGACGAAAACCATCAAAATTAAGGGCTTATTGCAAGGGTTAGAAAATAACAGCTAGTCATAACTTTTGAGGAGAGAAATTTCGAAATATTTTCAGCGATATTGGCTGAACTTGTTCTGAAAAATCTCTCCCCCACAGTGATGACCAGCAGTTATATTAACTCCTGTTGTTGGGTGGACACAAGGCTTAAAATAAGTGTAAAGCCAACAATTACAAATTATTCCTAGTGGACAAAAACTCGTTCAAAGTCTGCAGTAATGACCTACAACAACTCTGGACTTGGAACAAGATTTTGCCCGCTGGGTCGACTGCTAGCTTGTTGGCATAACACCCGTCGTTGCAAAAGTTTTGGACTTATTTTGTCTCTTAACTCTTTCCTGCCGGTCGCTCGTATTTGCAATATTTTGACGGTCTTTACTTCTATTCTATATTTCCAGGGGGTAAAATCAACAAACAGATTAAAGATATTAATATATTTTAGCGATGTAACCCCCTTAAACTCAAATATTAAAAGAGAATTTCTGTGATAAAATTTTTGAGTATGGTTTTGACCGACAGGAAAGAGTAAAGCAGTTCGTGATACCATTTTGAATTTTTTGTCAATTTTCTATGTTCTCCATATTGTGAATTTGGTGTCGCAAAAAATTATCTGGTTCTTATACAAGTTTCTTCTTGGAATTACAATTGCAACAACTATGTTTAAAAAGTTCGCCCAAACTGCCCACTTTCTTATATTTTGTATGGTTTTTATAATTAAAATTCGATAGATTTGACCAAGGTTTTTTATCTTGGTGTGTTAGGCATAGGATTTTGAAATTTGTGAAAGGACATTGAATCCATCCATCGAAAGTTTTGTTTTTATTTTTCTACTCTTATCTTTACCTGATAATGATTTTTTTCATTTATGTTATGCTGCTTTTGTGGACATCTTGCGTCTATAGAACAAATAATCACTACGGAGGAGAGATTTTTGTATATAGCTTTGTGTAAGAATGCCTTCTTTTGGTTTTCACAGCGAATTTTTCTTGGAAATCATCAACCTTAACTGCTGCATAGATTTTGAGCATGTCTTTCTGAAATCACTCCACAGTGATTATATGCTCTAATTTTGAGCTCAGTATTTGCACTGGGCAAAAATTTGTTCGAAAGTTAGCAGTAAAGTCGCTACAACAACGTATAAAGGCGCTATTCTAGCTTCGTTACTGCAGACTTTGAGCAAGTTCTTACCCATTCTTTTTTTACTCTTTTGTACTTCCTCATGGTAACAATTTCTTTCCATTAGTTTTTCTTCTTCTCAAACACCTATCTCACTATATTGTATTCCCTTTTACCATATTATATCTTGACGAAAATTAGGTTTATTGTCAAATTGTATTTTGGAGGTTATTACGTTGGTAACCGGTAGCTCCTTGTTAACTGATAAATAAATTATTTGTCATATATTAACTCGTATTTTTATTCAATTTTTGAACGTTTATTTTATTATATTAAGTGGGCAAAAACTTGTTCAAAGTCCGCAATAAAGACACAAGGTCTTTACTGCTGTCTTTAAAAAAATGCTTTTGTCCACTTGGTTGTTCGTACTAAAACCCTATCAATGGGATTTATACGTTTTAGAATACAAGATCACCATGCGGGTAAAAATGACTATAGCATCGCTACTTCTCCGTAATACACGTTTTTTTTTTTATAAGCAACTGGTTGCTACAAAACTGAGGCTGAAATATGGTCAAAAATTAAGCAACTGCT
>JAULBZ010003945.1:0-15549 GCA_032360805.1 Neoturris breviconis
GAAAAAATTAAACTTCTGCTGACTCATCACTTTTTTATTTGATAAAAACTTATTATGAATAACCTTCAATGTTGTAGAAATAAATAATCACTGTAGAGGTGGGTTTTTTTAACATATCTTCAGACTGAATGTATGCTCAAAAATCAGTCCCCTACAGTGATAATTTAGCTCCATTGCTTTATTTAACACAAAAATAAAAGACATGCTGCTTTATTTGTTAAAACAACTTATTACAACGCAAAAGTGTAAGATCTGCTAGCCTAATAATTTAACACTATTTATACAAGAGTTTCAACGTTTTTTTTACAACTATGTCTGCTGTGATTTCTCATTTCATTCATGATTAGATTTAATGTATAATCTATCTAGATATACTGTATAATCTATCTTTTGATTATGGTAATTATATGAACATAATCCTTCTCATTGATGGAAATCTTTAATATATCCCTATTGTCCTCTATTGTCTCTCTTGTGGTTTTTCAGAATATTATATTCAGCTATTGTTTATACACATATTGATTTTCAATCAACTATCGACAGTTGACATTATTTTAAGTAACGAATTTCTATATCCTTTTAAAATTTGACTGTTCATCTGTATGGTATATCAGTGATCAATATATAAGAGTAAATAATCAGTGTGGAGATAGGACTTTTGAGCATAACTTTAGCGTTTAAAGCCACAATAATCACACACTGGATATTGTCTGTGAAATAATAAGCTATTGTCTAAATTGGCAAAACTTATTCAAAGTCTGCAGTAAAGATGCTACAACAACGTTGTTTGACGTTCTAGCATCTTTACTGCTGACTCTGAACAAGGTTTTGCCTACTGAGATAGTGCTCAAAATGGTAATAATAATGATAACAATAATAAAAAAGTATTAGCGAAAAAAAAAAAAAGAAGTTTGTTTACATATCACCATTCTTTGCAAAAGCTTATATTAGTGTACATAGTCAGTTATAAGTGTGTTGTGTTCATTGATAAAATGTTTGTTTACTTTGTAATCAATAAAATTGTGAAACACTCACACAAAATCTTGCAAATGAATGTGTATTTGGCTAAATAATTTTACTACTGATGTTCAACTTGTGTAGAGGTAGCTTTTCAGGTAGCTCTTCATTGGTCGAAATAAGAGTGAACAAACTCTTCATTGGTTGAAACAAGAGTAAATAATCACTGTTGAGGAGGGATTTGTGAGCATATCTTCAGACTTTATAGCATGAATCTATGCTTAAAAACACTCCTCCACAGTGATTATTTGCTCATATTTTTGCTCTTTATTTACTACTGTCAATTAAAACTCTTATAGAGATCTTTCTCAAGTAAAAGCTGAAGTTAGCAGATCTGCACGTTCAATACAAACTGCTGCTATGTCAGTGGAGAAAGCACAACGGGAAAATAATATCAATCAAAATAGTCTTGATGAAGAACAAACCAGGAGAGAAAAGGTATAACCCCTTATTATAAGTGATTATATTTTGTATAGAGTTCTCATACAGCGAAAATAGGTTATCTTTAAAGAACATTTTCAGCAATTCATTCTGAAGGAGACCAGAAACTGGAGGGAGAATAAATATTCCTGTAGTACTAGCATAAATATCCCTGCAGTACTAGCATAAATATCCCTGTAGTACTAGCATAAATATCACTTGACTTTATCTTTTCTTATAGGCTGAGCTGTTACTTCGAGAAAAGATTCAAGAAAATATTGAACTTAAAACTGCATTAGATAAATATAAAGATCAAATCAGCTCAAGGTTTGTTCAAAGACAGTAAAATATTAAACTAAAATTTTGTGCTTATAAGGAATCCAGACTAAAATACATATCCTGTGAACAAGCCTTGGTAACTGAGACTCCTTAGCTAAGTAACGTGTTTTTGGTTTTGTGATTATATGGATATTTTATTGCAGTCTGGACTGTATTAAAGATAAATGTTTGTAAAAAAAGTCAATTGTTTCTATTTATAAAATAGTATTTTTGTTAAGTTGCATCAGGTATTGTGTGTTTTGGGTACCTTGCATTTTATTTAAGGTGCATGTCAGTTGTTGAAATAAGAGCAAATAATTACTAGGAGTGCTTTTTTAGTATATTTAATTTTTTAACCACTGATGGTCTGAAGTAGTTTCAACTTTCTCTGTTTCTCAGTAACGACATCTTGTTGTTGTTATTATAGTAGGGGTTAAAATAATTTCTGATCATCACTGTGGAGGAGAGATTTTTCAGAATATTTCAGCCAGTTTGACTGAAAATATTCGAAAATTCTCTCCTTCACAGTGATGACTGGCAGTTATTTTAACCTATGTTATAACTGTTAAATTATATGCAAGTGAATTTTTCTTCTGTAACAGATTAAATGAAAATTCAACCCATGTGAAGGAACTAGAATCAGAACTTGGTGATAAGAACAATGAAATTGAAACATTAAGGAAAAAATTACACGGCATGGTAAGATAGATCTACCAATTATTTGCGAGAACATTCACATAACACTCTTCTTAGCAGATAATTTTACATGTTATTTCTCAATTTTTCTTACAACCTTTTTGGGTTTTTTTTTTCCAAAACATTTTGTCACCTTTTTCTGGAATTTATGTCATAAGTTGATGAAATGTAAGAAACAAGATATTTGAAATATGAGACGTTGAAGCTGTCAATATTTTAAACATTAGATGGTGACATTGAATTAATCGTTCTGCTTTTGTCACCTTCAAGAAAAACCCAATCTCCCTACATGTCGCTTTACTCAATTTTCAGCCTTCTTTTGCGGGCTCTGATTAGGAATATGTGAAAGTGGATTCAGAATAGGTTGAAGTGAATTCAGAGAAATACTTACAGTGTTTAAAATAACAGTAAATAATCACTGTAGAGGAGATTTTTTTGAGCGTAGCTTTCAGATTTTGTAGGCTGAGCCTATGCTCAAAGATCACTCTGCCGCAGTGATTATTTACTGTTTATTCAAGCACTGAGTTGTTTATAGGGGATCGAATTTGCAGCACAATCAGACAAATGGGAAGATGACAGTCAAGCTGGCATTGCTGCAGCTCGCGAAGAAGCAGAAATCTTACAAAATACTTTACAAGAACTTACTAATTCTGTACTTGATGATGCAGAAACAACTGCAAGAATGTTAGGTACAGTAGTTGGATCAAAACTTGATAGAAGTTTTGCAGATGATGATGATAGTGATGAACAAGCGTTCGTTTCACCAACAGCAAGATTAAAGATGGGAAGGCGATCAACATCTCCTTCAAGAATGGCTAGAATGAGATCTTTATCTCCTGTCCGATCACGTTCTCCAGCTCTTGCTGACTCAGCAATTTCTGCAGCACAGTCTGCATTGAAGAAGAGACAACTTCAACTTCAGGTATTAATATAATTCCATTGATATCAAGCATTTTAACTTTGAATTTAAAAATGTCTACTTACGTGTATTTGTAAGCTCAAGTCCACACAAAGGGCTAATATTCGATTTCAGTTTGGACACTCAAATTGTGTCCAGAATTAATCGGATACCAAATTCTTGTCATGAGGATATTTTCACATTAATTTATAAACCTTAAATCTCTTGCCTGGTTTGTCAGCAACTCAAAACTAACCTAGATCACCATGACAACTCACTAGGTAATAATATGTTTTAATATCTCCAGTGTTCGAAATAAGAAAAATAACATTGTGGAGGAGAGATTTTTGAGCATGGCTTTAGGCAAGAAAGCCTGAAGCAATACTCAAAAATCCCTCCCCCACAATGATTATTTCCTCTTATTTCGAACACTGATCTCTAGTTCATTTTTCTTCTTCAGGAATTGAAGAACAAATATGAATCATGTTGTGATGATAATGAAAATATGAAGAAAGAATTAGAAAACAGCATTTCAAAGTGTAAAAAACTTCAAGATGAATTAGATACATTAAAAGATGACCATAGTTGCTCGTTAGTTTTAACTTATTTTCTATTTGAAAGCCTATTGATACCTTTTCCCATTGTCATTGGCTCTCTTGCTCTTCTTCTTCTGAATTTCCAGAACTCTAACTTTGCTAACTTTGACCAGGTAATTATGTTTTTAGGCCACTTGTTTCCATAAATTATTCAATATAAAAGTAATCCTTTTGATGCGAATGGTCTGGATAGGGAAAAGTCTGTCTTCTTCATAGAAATTCTTGGGACCGTCTCAAAAATAATATCTACAGAGGAGAGTACTGAGTCAACGATCTTGCAATGGATTGGTTTCTCCATTACAAGTTTGTTGACCTAGCACACTTCTGTACAGATTTATTTTTGTTGAATTTTGTCAATTTTAGTTGATTTTAACCCTACCAAGAAAATAAGTTTTAGAGCGAAATTTGGAGATGGTCCCTTATGTTTATGTTATTTGTACTTTAAGGCAAACAAACCTTGAAGGTATCAATCAAGATGTTTTACGGTATAAGCAGCAACTTGAATTAATTCAACAAGAAAAGCAAAATCTGGAGAAAGGACGTAACTCGTTGCTTTCGCAAGTTGACAATGGCCAATCAGAGATTGAAAAATTGAGAAATAACAATGCTGGATTACAAAGAAAAGTAGAAGATTTAAATGACGACAAGGTAATTCAATTTTTCAAAGATATTTAAGTGACATTACAGCTAGCTTTTGCTTAGACATAAGAGATGAGTTTTTTCTGGTATACTTAAACGACATGCTATTCTGTAGGGTTCAATGTTTATCATTCAAGACTAGATTAATTTTAGTTGCTAAAATGCTGGTTGTATAACCAATTTATTTCCTTAGGATAATATTTCTCGCGAGAAAGAACGGATCAGTAAGGAAATACAAAGATTGCAAGGTGTTATTGAGCAAATTAATTTGAAACACTCCTCATCAAAGGAGGAGTGTGTAGATTTGAAAGAAAAACTGAATCGATCAGCACTCTCCAAGGATGTTCTTGAACAAGAGAAATTACATCTGATGGAAGTATTAAGTCGAACAGAAGTGCAAAAGGAAGAAGTGGAATTAGAAGGTAAAACTTCGAAGTGTTTAAAATGAGAGCACAAACACTTCTGAGGAGTGATTTTTAAGCATTTCTTTAGGCTTTTAAAAATCCCTTCTTCACAGGGATTATTTGCTCTTATTTCAACCTGCAACATTAGAACTAAAGTTAGGGATAACTTTGATATTTAGGTATTAAGAGTTCATATAATTACCAGGGCTTAAAATAATTGCTGGTCATCACTGTAAGGAGAGATGTTTCGGAATATTTTCATCCAAATTGAATGGCAATTATTTTAACTCTTGAAATATTTTAAGTTACCTTATATGGTTACAAAACCTGAACCTATGCTCAGTTATTTGTTCTTTTCGACGATTGTAAATAGTTTTCATATTGTATAGTTGCTAGATTAAAAAATGACGAAATTCAATTGAAAGATGCATTGGTAAAATTACAAAGTTTGAACGAAGCACTAGGGCAAGACAAGATGGATCTTAACAAGATCATAAAGCAGATTGAAATTGAACGGGAAGCGTTGCTTAATGACAAACAAGAACTCGAAATGGAAAAGTCAAGTATCAAAGAGGTAAATAAATAATTTGATTCAATCAAATTTGATTCAAAGACTTTTTCAATTTACTATTTGTATGAAGAGTTCTTATTTCAACATCTTGTAATCCATTGAACAATACTACTCTTTACAGATCAATTATTTTGTCTCAAAAAATTAGTTTCATAAATATGAAGCAATGTCTTTTGTTTTGCTTACCAAGGTTTTATTCGGTTTCTAGGAATTGCTTCGTACTGAGAGAGATCGCATTGATACAGAAGCTGAGAGATCGAATTTAGATCAAACATTGAACCAATCAGAAGCCTCAAAAAGTAAACTTGAACAGCAGATGCAAGATACAATTCGTAATAAGAAAGAACTTAACGATTCGCTCAACTCTATTGCACGTGAGAAAGATGCCTTGCAAAATGACTTGAATCAAGTACGTAAAGAAATTGAACGTCAAAATACCAATGTTCTCCGGTTATCAAAAGAGAAAGAAGAATTAACAAGAGAGAAGGCTCACCTCATAGTTCAACTTAATGGAAGTGACAAAGACAATCGAGTGCTTTCAGAATTGAATGCATCATTAAAATCTGAAAAAGAGGCACTAGAATCATCGTTATACGAGATGCAGCAACTGGTAGCAAAACTTGAAACAAGAAAGCAACAGTTAGAAAATGAAAATCATGAACTGTCATTAGCAAAAGAAGCATTAATTGTTGATCTGGCTCGATTAAAGAAGGAGCGTGAAATTGATGTTATGAAACTAACAAAAGATATTGAATTACTTGAACAACAAATGGCCCAATCTAACAGGGACCAGGAAGTTGCTTTGAGTCGTGCAAATCAACAGTTTGAAGAAGAAGTGCAAGGTCTTGTTCAGGTAAATTATGACACAGCCTTTCTATCAGGCTAGACGTTTAGGTATTAATGCATTTACCACATAATTTTTTTAATCTGTTTAGTTGGACTGTATTAGTGTAGTTTAAACTAGTATATTTACGCTAAATACTCTAAATTTAGAATAAATAAATAAAATAATAATATGACATTACATGACATGACACACAGCAAATTGTCCTGTATCAAGTATTTATTTTAGAGCATGCATGATAAATCTGTAATGTGAAAGCAAAATGAAATAATGAAAGTACTGAAGCCAATGGCCCTAATATTGAACGATTTCACCACATGGACTACTTATGCATTTTTTGTTTTCAGGATAAAGAGAAGTGCATGCTTCAACTTGATTCAGACCACTCTAATCATGCTCAAGAACTGAAAGAGGAACTTGAAGTTTTACAAGCAAAAGCAGAACATGAAAAGAATGGTTTGATAAACGAAGTAGCGACCATTCAAAAAGAACGAGATGATCTCCTGCTCATGGCTGAATCTGAAAAACAAGAAGAACTACGTGTTGCTGCAAACCAAAAGTCATTACTTGCTGAAAAGAATAAGAAATTGAATGATGAAATGAGTGAGACGAAAAGTGAGGTTGACAAGTTGAGACGAGAAGCTGCTAACAGAGCTGCACAGGATAGAGTAAGTTCAGCAATAATCTAAATGTTGGTAAATCTCTTATGCACAAACGTACAATCAATTTAGTATTTACGTTTGAAGTTTTACCAACTGTTTTCCCTTGATTTGAGAATGTTTTTGTTAAGCTAACATTTCTTATTCCTACAAAAGTAGACAAACAAACACAAAAGAATTATAACTAAATTTGGAACTCGTGAAAAGTTTAAATGTGTAATGCTTTCTTTTCACCTTATATACGTAAAATTTTCACTTTTGCATGACCTTCTCTATGTGTGTATTTTGATGACGGCCCCTAATTACAAATCACATATTCTTGGAAGTGAAATATAAGACAAAAACGAAGTTTTTATGTCTTCATTTGCATTTCCTATATCAAGCCGCTTTCTGATGACCATTCTGATTTAGATAACTGAATGGACAGATACGAAGCTCACAAGTATTAAGACAAGTAGAGCTTAAATTCTTTATTTATCTGCATCATAAAAGTAGCTCTCATATGTAATATCAGGGCACACATAATTGGATCATCACTTTGTCACTTTGATTTTCTTTCAACATTTGTTATGGGAATTTTAGGACTGCTGGGGTGACACATCCTTTCGAAGGAAAATTAAAATTTCTCACTGAAATTTTGATTTAGTTTGTGTTAACATCATTGTTGAGATGAGGATGGAGTTATGAATTAGTAAATTAAGTTATTGCTATTATGTCACTTCTTCTTTACTTTAGGCATTATTGAATAACAGCCAACTAGAACTTAAAGCAACACAAGACAACTTCGATGAAACAGTTTCAAGCTATCAATCTAAAGTAGCTGATCTAGAAAGTTCTGTTGATGATTTAGAAAGGTATAATCTTTGTGATTTTCATGATGGTTTTACATCAAGGTTGGAATTGTTTGGTTTTAAATTGAAGTTAATCCCTGATGTTTCAAAAGATTTGATGCTAACCAAATTCTATGTTAATACTAAAATACTTTAAACAGGTTATTCCCTTTGATAGATTTTCACATGGAAATTTGTTTTAGAGAAACAATCGTTACCACATTATAAGAAAGTAACTACATCAAGTTTTTCCTTTTTTTAAAATGCTCAAATTAAGAACAAATAATCACTGTGGAGGAGTGATTTTTAAGAAGCATAGGTTTAGGCTACAAAGCCTGAAGCTATGCTAACAAATCCCTCTTCTTGTTTTTTTGTTATTAAGAAGTTACTACATCCAAGGTTCAAATAAGCGTTAATTCTCTTGTCATTCATAGAAACAAAGAATTGTTGTTGAAGCATATAAATGATCTAAAACTACAGTGTAAAATGTTAGAAGAAAGTCGCGAATCATTGCAACGAGGTTATCGGGATGCACAACGTAAATTAACAGACATTAATGATGAGCTTGAAGGTTCACAGAAGGAAGTGTCAGAATATAAAAAGCTATTAAAAGATACCGAAGTTGAAAATGAAATGGCTACGAGTAATGCTAATGAACTCAGAGATTTCATCAAAGTTTGTGAAGGTGAATGGTAGTGTCCATTTTATAAATAGTGCTTGGAAAGAAGCTACAATATTCCTTCATTTAATTACTTAGGGACTGCCTCAAAAATAAAATCTACGAAGGAGAGTACTGAGTCAATAATCTTGCAATAAATTATTACAAGTTCGTTGACCTAACACACGTTTGCACATATTACTTTTTGTTGAATTTTGACAATTTTAGTTGATTTAACCTTACCAAAAAAGTTGGTATTAGAGCGAAATTTTGAGATGGTCTCTTACAGTATTCATAATGAAGATGCCAAGTAGGAGTGGTGGAAATCAGAGGTTGTTGTAGTTACAATGATATATTTAATCACTGACACAAGGTCTGAAGCTATATTCAAAACTCATTCCTCCTCCCCAGTGATTATTATTTAAGCACTGGTGAAGTTACTCCAGTGGTCGAAATAACAGTAAAATAATCACTGTGGAGGACAGATTTTTGAGTATGGCTTCAGAGATTTTAGCCTGAAGCTATGCTCAAAAATCACTCTTCCACAGTGATTATTTGCTCTTATTTACTTTCAAAACGAGATCATGACTCCTGTGCTCAACATGAATCGATGTTATTCAAATAAATGTTTGACAACTGCTTCAATTCAGGTCTCAAAACATTGATATCGAGCTGTTATTTTTACCATTGTATTTCAGGTGAAAAGATTAGTTATAAACAAAACTTAGAAGATGCAAATAAACTAATGGCTCAACTTGAAGAATCAAATCTTCTTCAAATGAGAGAAGGTGATGAACTGCGTTCAAATATACGAGAACTTGAAACAGCAAGACAAGAAGCAAGACGTGAAATACAACAACTACACAACCAGGTATTTTGACTGTTCAGTTTTTCAAATAAGACAATTGTCTCGATGACTGCTTGACCTAACCCTTACCCGTCAGTAAATAAGAGACTTTTTCCCGGTTTTTTAGACACTCATAATAATAATTTTTAATACAATTTTTTTATAATTTTTTGTCCCTTAATTTTTATTTTTCTCCAAGAAAAACTGTTAAAATGGTTACAGTTGAACCCAGTTAATAAATAATGTAATAAATAATGTAAATACCCGGTGTGTGGAGGTAGAATAACCGAGGATCAACTTGCAAAACTGTGAATAACCCGGTATAAAAAACGGTATTACCGGATTCAATACCCTCGTCCACAAGATGAAAATTATTCGGTATTATCTCCTTGGCATGATTCTCTATGTTTCTGTATAAACAACTCAAATGTTTTAGGTTCGATCACTCGACAATGAATGTTTGAAATGCAAGAAAGAACTGAATTTATTTAAAGATCAGATTGCTAAAAGTGAAAGACTACTTGAAGAAGAAAGACGAGATATGGCAAATGTAAAACAAAAATCGTCTGGTAAGATCTGCAAACGACTTTTACAGACCTGGAATTTCAGAGCGGCTGCAAATTAGCCTCCAAAGATGCTCTTCCACAGGGGAATGGCAACCTGAATTTCCAGACCTGCTTTTATATTATATGAACTGATTCATGTAAATAACGACTGACTACTATGTAAGGCGAAAAATTTGCTGTGAAAGCCAAAAGAAGACATTCTATTGGTTAAAATTGATGTCACAACCTATAAAACCTATAAACTGATGTTCAATATATTATAAATAGTTTTCAAGATATTTATAAAGTACTAAGCACGAGTTTGTAGGTTGGACATTGTCCTTAAGATAATATCTGTACAAAAGAGTGTTTGTTCCTTTTCATCACAGGATAGTATAAATTGGACTTCTGTTTTTCCTTATTGTTAGCTTTGAGAAGTATTACACCTAATCACTTACCTAGCCACTCAAATTGGGCCAGATGTTTGAATTGTTTTTCCTGTTCTAGAATCTGATGCAGGTCGAGATGCTGCAAAGAGAGAAGTAGAACAATTAAACAATAAGTTAACTGACCTCTCAGAAGATACAAGAATTCGAGAGAAAGATTATCAAATGACTATAGATGATAGCAAGAAAAATGAAATAAAAGCTGTTGAGAAAGTGAACAATTTGGAAAATCTATTAGACAATAATAATCAGGTAAGGAAGTAGGGTGTAAAGGTGTGACTTTGCTAATTCGTTCGCACAAATTCTATATGAAGCCATTACATTGGTTTAAAGTTGCTTTCAACCAATGTAATGGCTTCATTTAGAATTTGTGCGATCCGCCTCTAAGGTTATTTCCACTTAGCCAAAATGTCTCTACAAAATCCAACAGACGAATTTCCATTGGTAGATATTGACGTCACAATCAATCAGGTCAATATCTTTATTTAGCATTTGCTATCTTTTTCACTTAATGGAAATCAATCTTTAAGTGTACTGGTATTGAAATTCTTATTGCAAATTCAATGCAAATTAACGGTGTAATCACATGGTTTCCTTTATTTCGTTAATTTTGTTGTCAATACTACTTATATACACTTTTCCAGAATGTGGATGTTAATTGTCAGTTTCGGGAGGTCTCTAAGTTGGATAGGCAATCTTCTACCTCATCGCTTTTTTCATAACCAACTGCCATACCAATAAATTGCACATTTATTGACTTTACACTCTCTTTTGTAGTTCTGTTTTACCCAAATTTAACTTTGTGGTGTGTTAGTGACAGGTGATGTCTGGCAGTTTAGTGGTCAAAATAAGAGCAAATAATTACTGTGGAGGAGTGATTTTTGAGCATAGGTTCAAGCTTTATAGCCTAAATCTATGCTGGAAAATCACTTCTCCACAGTGATTATGTGCTCTTGTTTTGAACACAGCAGTTATATTCAGGCAATTTTTTATTAGGAACGTTCTGATTTGAAATTACGCTTATCAAGTGTTGAAGGTCGAAACGTTGGCCTTGAAAATCAATTATCAAAGCTAGAAACAGCTAAAAATGAAATAGAATTTAAATTATCAAATTTGTACTCAACACTACGTCGAACATTAGGTATTCGATCAAATCAATCACCAAACAAAACAAGGTAAGGATAATTCTTTCGCTTTGTGATTATTATATCTCTTATAGATGGAATGCATGTCAGTACTTGGAATACCATATACCTTTGAATAAGTGCCTAGTCAATCGGATAGATAATTAAATAAACACCTACAATCCAGGAAATAAGATATTAGACATTTTTACCATTTTTGACGTAAATACACGCCACAAGTAAAACCAAAATGCAGAAAACTACCACGTCAGAGGGGTATTGCACACCATGATATAATTCTTCCATAATTCTTCTATTTCCTCAAAGTTTGAAAGGACCAGAATGGGGGATTAAATAAAATGAAAAGGCTATTTTAACGCATGTGTTTTGATTGATATAAATATAAGTCGCATTAATATAATTTTCCCGACTTTTTTTCCCCTTTTCATGAAAACCTTTGTTCAGATTTGACACTGTTCGAAATGAGATCAAATGATCACTGAAGAGTAGTAAGTTTTGAATATAGCTCAGTGTTACTTGTTCTTATTTAAAACACTGCTTGAATTCATCAAAAAGTGCGAATCTATAAACATAATTGCTTGTTTGATTTATTTCCTTTTGAGATATTGTGTTTCACAGATGTCAAGAGACCATATAAAATGAGACTAAGCAATTTCTTGTAGATACTTCACAAATGTATTGTTATCTTTTCCCTAATTTTGGCATGGTTTATTATTTGTGGAAAATCTGTCTAAGACTTTCCCTTCAGGTACATGATAGTCAAACATATTTGATTCATATTTGATTCACAATGTCGTTTTGAACTTGTTTATTAAACATGGTATCACTACTGGGGTTACCATTTTTATAGATGTTGTTATATTTAATAAATGATTTAAAAAAGATAGAATACTTTATAAACCGTTTATTTAGAGTGTATTGCCCATTTGGGTTGTCTTCATTCAACTGGTTATTCAGCTTGAATGCACTTTTAAACATATTAAAATCATTTGCTTTTGAAAGAAAGCAGCATGTGAGTTGTGATCACTGTTGAGCATTCTATTAAAATATTATTATGGTGAACTTATTGCTTTGATTTAAGGATTTTGCAATCCTCTTCTCATATGGGGATTAGATTTTAATACAAATACCCATCAAATTCTTTCAATTGGATCCATTCTTTCCATTTTCGAAAGATAAAAATTTCGACATGGCTGAGACAGCAGATTTTTATAGTAGAATAATTAATGTGTTAGAAAACGTTGAACAGCGACTTGATATAGTTGAGTTCAGAGTGACTTCATCTTTTGATACAACGAAAGATACAACACTTATGGTGCTTAATAATATGTAAGTCCTTTTCTCGGTTTCAATAACGGTACAGACTAACATTGCTTCAATGACGGTACAATTACGTCACACAGAGTATTGGAGAGTATATATTTACAAAGAATCTTTCCCACTGAGTGTAGTTTATTATTTGGTTGGATTTTAATGTTTAGATCACCATCACCATCGCCAACACGTTCTAGCAGTCCTAAACGTCGTACACCATTTAGTAGGAACCGCACACCTGCATCATTTCAAGAGGAAATTGACCAGGAAGAACTATCAACTCCTTCAAAAGATGGTAAATACTTCGTTGATATACCTATTCACAATTACATAAAAGCGAGCGGTTGGCTGTTCAAAGTAGGCACTTGTTCCAATGCAATAATTTCTTTTTGTGCTGTGCAGCAAGTTTCTACTTTGAGCAGTCAACACCTCGTTTTCATGTATTTGCGAATAGGTCTATATCCACTTCGCGAACAATTCACCGCAAATTTCCAAATAAGACATGATTGTGGCGTCAATTTTTAACCAACCGAATGTCTCCGTATTTCGCCTAGTGGAATTCAACCAATATTCATGAGAATTCCCAATGATCTATCCAGTGACGCTCTAACAAATAGGTGGTCTGACCTCTGGTGGTTCATACTAAATTAATGGTATTGGTGAAATAAACGTCACTCAATTGCAATCAAGTTAGTTAATTAATTGCTGATATTGCTATCAATGTATACACAACTTGGGAAACTACAGACTTCAGTCCCGGGCATAATTATTTCTCCGCAGATTGTGTATAACACAGCCAGTGTACAGAGATCAGAGAAATTGCCCAAAACTCATTACATACGTAACATAACTATTCATTTAAAATTAGCTGAATTTATGCATGACTGATCTCTGAAGAAGTATGATTTAATTTTAGATTCATCAAGATTCGATATGACAAGCGATATTGATCCTGAGTTCGTTCGCACTTCTCTACGTGATTTTGCTCAAAAATTAAAAGATTTAGAAAGAGAAAGAGACGAAGCACTAGCAAAAGTTGTTGGTTTACAGAGACAACTTGGTAATTTAGAAAATGATCGAAATGAATGTGAAGAAAGAGTTTCGACACTACAGAAGAATTTACAAGATACTGAAGAAGGTATGTCTGTTTAAAATAATAAATGATCACTGCAGAGAAGAGATTTTGTGGCACAGCTTTCGGATTTTGTAGCCTGAAGCTATGCTCAAAAATCTCTCCCACACAGTCGTTATTTGCTCTCATATCGAATACTGTATGAGGGAAAAATTCTTTCGCCAAACATTAAGATCTTTTAAATATGAAGAATTCGTCGAAAAAAGTACGAAATGGGTATAAAAGACCTAAAACTTTGTCTTTTTTTTCTCGAAAGTTTACAAAATAAGTAAACGTGAAGGTTAATTTCAGAATTTCGCGTGTTTTTCAGACAGCGATTGTTCAAGCTGCGAAAGTACATATGTTCCTTCATAACGAATAAAACAAGAAATTCCTAACCTGTCAACATGATTTGTTGTAGTTTCAACCAATATAGAACGTTTGTGTTAATCAAAACCATTATTTTTAAAGTCTTTGAGTTGTATTTTAAACTCGCTAACATACCAAATTCTACTGCATACCCTGAAGTTTCTCGTTTATGGTTTCGAGCTTGATTCTTTAATGCCAAAAGAAAGAAATCAGACAATTTCAGTCGGAGATAAAGGTAACCTTTTTTTACCTCAGACCTTTAGACTGATAATGTTGTTTTATTAGGTAAACGTGGAGCTGATGGTCGATTGAGTAGCGCACAGACGGCTTTAATGCTACAAGAAGAGACTATACGTCGGTTGGAACGTGAACGCAAAGTGTTAAATGAGAAACTACAAGCATTTGAAACCAGCCTAGTTCAAGCAGAATCTGATAAACGCACACTGAAAGAAAAACATACTAAATTGTCGAAGAATGAAACACGCGGTGAACAGGAACGTGAAGCAATGAGAGCACAAATTGATAACGCGGAATCAAGAATTACAAGGATTGACCTGAAGAAGAAAGCACTAGAAGGTACAGCCTCCTTTTCAAGCATTAACCCTAATCAGGCCAGGCTTTTTAAGGGCTCCAAAACCTCGGATGAAACCATGCTGTAGTGTTGAAACTTTCTAGAAAGTTAGGTCAACACATAATTAACATTTTAGCATAATTATTTTCCCGATGACGTTATTGCTCATGATGACGTCATCATTGGAAATCAGTTCGTGCAAAAATAAAATTTTAGGTAAAAAATCTTCTGTTCCAAAACTATGTACCAAAACGTTTTTCAGGCAAAAATAAGAAGATTTTTTTTTGATTTTATTTTACCACCTGTCAAAAATATGGTTTCTAGGTGAAAATTATCCCTAGTTACCTGAAAAAATCTTTTTCAAAATGATCCTAGATAAATTGTATGAAAAGTCCTAAAATTTCTAGTCATATAAGCTATTCCTTCAAATAGGGTTGAATAGAGTTAAACAGCTGATAAAAATATGGGATACCAGGAAAGCCTATAATCCATATTTTTGTCCATCAGATTTTCTCTGTTAAGCATCCATTTAAAAACAACTAGTGTTTTGTGCAGAGAGGCTTTTCGGATATACCTGTTGAAATGAGGTAATTGGGAAGTTACAAATCGGTACAAAATGGGCATATATTTTTAGGGAGAAGTAGTCTATCA
>JAULBZ010003946.1:0-15548 GCA_032360805.1 Neoturris breviconis
GGGTAGGAATAAGCGAGGAGGGGAAGGGGGAGGAGGGGGGAGGAGGGAGGAGGGATTCCTCGGAATTTATTACACTTGTACTTTACTATCGCTATTCCATGGTTTTTATAGCAGGTAATTTATTAGGGACTATTGAATTAGTTAATTTATTCTAACTTCACGTTATTTTTTACGTGAATCTTTAAGTTGACTGTTTATGTTATTGTTGATTTCCTAAATGTTATTAAGCGGGGGCTTTGGAATAAGAGCGGGGGGTGGAAAAATTTCCACAAATTAATAAACGTCCCCCCTCTCCGTTTATTTGATACTGCAGAGTAATTGGAACATTTGAGATGTATGTTTTATCACTATGTTTATCAAACTGTGTATTTCTTACCTTATTCCTTCTATTGTTCGCGCGCATCATATTCTCGCGCCTTTAATTTTCGCGCGAAAATAACTGCTTTAAGTTCTTGGTGGCCACGCTGTGTAGTTCTTACCATTAATGTAAATGCTATGATTCCCACACTCCAAACATCTGTACTAAATGATACAATAGCTTTCTCTTCTAAACATTCAGGTGCCATATATGATGGATTACCTAAAGGATCAGCGCGAATTCTTTTCGAATTTTCTAAAAATTTAAGAACAGTTTTTTTGGGATGATGATCTATTCACAAATACATAAAATGGCTGCTCAAAGTAGAAACTTGCTGCAATGCATTAGATTCCTTCTGTACGGTGGATCGTTACTTGGCAGAAAAATTCGCGGTAAAGCCGAAAGAAGACATCCCATTGGTAGAAATTTAGTAATCGCCTCATGAAATTTTATTCCTTAGACCACACGAAATCTCATGTGTACTGTTGTTTTAGTACCAAAACGTTATTATGGAGTACAGCATATAACTCTTATTCACAAGCATTATGTACAAATACAGATTACATCATGCTTGCCGCAAGTATCAATCATAACATCAAATAAATATTTTACCTGGAATACGTCTTGCAAGATTGAAATCAAGTAGTTTTAGTACCGAGGATTGATGAGGTTTACGTGTAGTTGGTATCTGATACCACATTATATTTTCAGGACAAACATCCTAATGCAGATGTTAAACAAATATTTAAGCTCGTCCCCAGCCTCTTTTGATTTTTTAGTCCAAAAAAAATTAAAAAAAAGTCAAAAGGGGCTGGGGACGAGCTTGAGTCCGGAGTTATACGGGTCCGTATTCAGTAGTCTTTTACACTGTGATTATTATTTTAAAGGTCATACGAACTGCGTAAACCCAGGGGGGTTATTTTAGAAAGTTAGCGAACAAAATATGCTTTTTTGCCTTGTAAATGAAAGTAAAAATCATGCTCCCTTGTAATTAGGCTGTCTAGGCTGTATTAAAGCATTAAAGATTTCATAGCTTGTAAAAGAGTAAATTCTAATTAATTCTTCTACAACACATTTCCCTAATCCTGGGTAACCGGATTGCTTCTGAATTCGTATAGCCTTTAAGGTTGATTTCTACTAGACGAGATAAGACATTCCATTGGTAGAAATTAACGTCATTAAGTGGAAATCAACCTGTAGAATGGAGCTTCTATCCACAAATAGTTGCAAACGAGGGGTTTATTGTATGTTCAAAGTAGAAATTTGTTGCAATGCAATAACTTCCTTACTGTGCTGTCCCTACACAAAAAAGAAGTTATTGTATTGCAACAAGTTATACTTTGAACAGCCAACGCCTCGTTTTCTAATATTTGTGAGCAGGTCTATAAAAGATCTTTGGTAGACAGAAACTAAATTTGACCTAAGTTAACAAAAACAATCTGCACAGAAATGTGCTAGCTAAGTTAGTGAGCTTGCAATGGATTTGTTTCTTAGTAGCTACAAGAAATCGATCCAATAGACCTATTCACAAATATATGAAAAAGAGGCGTTGGCTGCTCAAAGTAGAAACTTGTTACAATGCAATTACTTCCTTTTTGTGCAAAGACTGCACAAAAAGGAAGTTATTGCTTTGCAACAAGTTTCTACTTTGAACAGCCAAAGTCTAAGCCTCGTTTTTATTTATTTGTGAATAGATCTATTGTTATAAAGGCTATGCAGTAATTAGGGGTTATGGAGGAAGACGCAAATAGACACACTGTAAAATAGATAAACATGATTATAGGAGAGTAATCGTACTCTGGTTGTTCTTTTCCCTCTAGAGAAATCAAAATATGTAAGTTATGCGTCGTTCTCAGACGACGCGCCGTTTAATCAACACTGTGGAGGAGTGATTTTTAAGCATTATTTCACGCTAAAAAGTCTGGAGCTATGCTCTACCCTGTGGACAAAAACTTGTTCAAAGTCTGCAGTAAAGACGCTAGAACAACGTTGAACGACGTTGTTCTAGCGTCTTTACTGTGGGCATACTTACTCGATGTACTATTCTTTTAGAATGACAATACGCCAATGCCGAAAGTAACTGTTTGATTGCACTCTTCAAGTTATTTTCTTTAAAACGAGGCCAACTTAATATTCCATTAAGGAAAGTGCAACCAGGTATGTATTCTAATATTTGTATGATACAATCCGGATCTCGTTGAACAGCAAGTAAACGAACAATATGTCTGTGTGAATTTAATTGTTTGAGAATCTAAAACAAAAGTATAACCTGTTGGATATGTGACGTTTTTTAAACATAAAAAAATGCGTCGTATTGACGTTCTGACGTCAAAACAACGTATTTTTTTTGCAATGAAAAAAACGCGACGTCATGTTGTTTCAACATAATTCGACGTCGTGTGCCCACCAGGCTATAGGTTTTTTTCATTGCAGACTTTCCAGTCGAATAACACACTTTTACCCAATCTTACAACAAATTAATCACCTTCATCCTAGCCGTCAAAAATCTGTTTAAAGCCAACAAAGTGATCTTAGAACAACGTTGTCTGGGTAAAATCAAATGTTATCCGCAAAATGCTAGAACAATGTTGAAGACATTGCTCTAGCGTCGTTACTGCAGTTCTTTACACTTTACTTTTGAGTTCTTTACGTCTAAGTAATTTTTTACTGAGACGAAATCACCTCAAAATTAACGCCCAAAATTAAAATTTGAGGAAATTTACCAAAAATAAAACGCTTAAATTTGATTACTTTTAACAATATTCATGCTGGGGTGCCTTGGGTGGCAAATTCATGCTAGGGGTGGGGGGGGGTGGGTGGAGGGGCAAAAATGCCCCTATCTAAGTTTGGAACGAAACAGTAGTGAGGGTTGGAAACTTTGCAGAGGTACAGACAAACATAATTTTTTTTTATGACGTCATATTTTAGCGATGACGTCATATTTTGAGACCAAAGAAATTTGACCAAAATTACATAAATTAGCAAAATTAAGAGAGAAAAAAAAAGAATTTTTTACCGCCTCAAATATGGACGTAGTTCGGTTTGTTAACGCCCTTTTTACAAATATTTATTTGGAATTCGTATCCTAAATATAAAAATGATAACACTGTCAAAATTCCAGAACATATAGATTACCCAACAAAAAGCATCCCTCCTCCTCCTGCTAGTATGAATAGGAGAATGTAACTGTAAATCAATAGCACACCTCTATTTCATCTTCGGTTTGGTATTTTAGTTTGTCGTCTCCATCGATCTCGGCAACTTTTGCAGCATATTTCTTCTTAGTAAAGTTCTTGCGACACTCGTATACACAAGCAAATGCGCCTTTACCTTAAAAAAAAACCCATAAAAAAGTAGCAACGATAGTAAGGCACCATTGGAAATATTTTAAAGTATTTTATTAGAACAGAAATTACCTTAAAGGCCGTTTTCCACTCCAAAATATTTTCTGCGGAAGGCAAACGGGACGGTAAATGCATACGCGTGTGTGATGTCAATTTCTTCCAATGAAAAATCTATAATTTCTTTCTATGCGTGCACATTTTTCGTTCCGTGGAAAATTTTCCGAAGTGGAAAACGACCTTCCAATAGACCTATTCACAAATACATGAAAACGAGAGGTTGGTTGCTTAAAGTAGAAACTTGTAGCGATGCAATAACTTCTTTTTTGTGCTGTCACTGAACAAACGTCACTTTGACCTGAATGTCACCTTAATGTGTTGCATAATAATAAAGTAATTCCTCTACCTCGTTCACAGGGATTCTTTCTTGACGTTTAAGCCCTGGGAACGAGGTTGGTAAATCCTATATTTTTTTCTAAACATTCAAATAAAATCTAATAATAACAGTAAAATATATAAATAACCAGTAGTTTTCCCCTATAATTAGCTAATTAGCTGTCACTCCATAATCTCCAACATTTAAAAGTTTCTCCCTCAAATAAGAACCCCTCTCTAATTTCATGATCATTTTTCTAACAACAATCAAATGAACGTCAATTTATAGTTGAAATCCTATCTATCGGTTATTACATCTTGAAATATTGATACGCCCCAGCACTCCCGCCCTAAAAAAAATAACGCCCTGGGTGCTTGATTGAGGTTTTATACCATACAACACTTACCTATAACTTTTTCTACATAATAGCCTTTCAATTTTAATTCTTTATGCGTGAACATTTCATCAGTAGATACTGCTGATCAGTTAACTCAACCAACATGATATATAATCGAACTTTTAAAAGCACCGCTTTGGATTCAAACTTTCCTGTTTACTTTCGTTTCACATAACTAACCATTAACACTTCCTTAAAAGGAAATGGTCCATCAATTAACACTTCCTTAAAAGGAAATGGCCCATCAATTAACAAAGATCCTAGTCAAACATACAATCAAAATTTAATTTAAATTCAATAGTTTGACGGCATAATATTTCAGAGGGTCATTAAACATTCAGTAGCTAGTATTCTTGTGGCAAGATTATCTTTTTACTTAAACATTGATAGAGAATATCAGTAGAAGTGATTCATAATGATCCGTTTGATTAGGCGGAGCATATTACGAAACAAAATTACCATGAAAGAGATCTTTTTGATTAGGTAGAGTATGTTACGAAACAAAATTTCCAGAAAAGAGATCTGAGCCAACATTCTTCTAATTGATTTGTTTCCTGGATTTCCGCACCGTGTAATCTGATAAATTGGCTATCTTTCAGGCGTTTCAATTAAATGTATCACAGGTTGTCAATCAGAGCGAAACTAGCATAAACATTCAGAAACAATTATATAATGAACTGAAACGTAGGTGCATAAGAAAAAAATATATTTTGATTCATACCCGATATCGTTCATAAACTTTATTATCATAATTATAATTATAAGAATTGAAAAATGTAAGTAAATAATCGAACCACAGGGACAGTCCTACTGATAGACAAGTGTGATTATTTACCTACTTGGGCACTTCATGGTCTCTTTGGGCACACCATGATCAAACTATACCAAACTAAAAATATTGCAATGGTCAAACAGATTTTCAGTATTGTTTGAGCATGGTGTGCCATTTATTCCATTTTTATAACAACCAGAAACTTTATATGTTTATAAAAAAAATATTATAAATTAGCGACTCAACCTTTACACCCCCCTAAATTTATCAGAAATTATACGTAAATACCACTGTATTGATATTTAGTGTTAGGGGGGCGAATGTGCTAAATGCGTCAAACAAACAATATTTACGTAAAAACAAAACAGAAACAGAAATGTTACAAAATATCTATCCCAGTGTGCAATAACCTGTTCAAAGTCTGCAGTAAATACGCTAGACAACTTTGAAAACGTTGTTCTAGCGTCTTTACTGCAGACTTTGAACAGGTTCGTGCACACTGGAATTTATGTAATGCTTATATCCGTTCCGTCTCTGGAAACCTATTTATTTTGATTAGCATTATTTCATTTAGTTGTAAAAAAGCCGATAAACAGGAAATGTTATTAAATACAATATACAGTTACGACCGATAATTACAGTTTATAGTTTAAAACGATAACATCGGGGTGTTTATCGGGGCGTTATCATAAACAACAGATCGTTATCATAAGCATTAGGGCGGTATTATGATTAATCGTGGTTTAGATAGTGGTACTCCGCATGCGTACAGTTATAACATGTCTAACCTTAGAAGCGTTATTATTGCACGCAAATAAAAATATTATACTACTGGCACACGACGCCGGTACAACGTTGAAACATTGTCAAATCAACGTCGCGACGTCGTTTTGACGTTGCTCTGACGTCGTGTGTCCACTGGGAATAGTGTCAATGTATTCCTCAACCTCGTTCCCAAGGCTTCTTCTCTCTTGGCGTTTAAATGTCTAGAAAGAAGAAACCCTGGAAACCAGGTTGTGTATTCTTATAAACAGTAGAACTTGAAGAAAGACTATTTGGAAAACAATCACTTATTTAGTTAGCTCGCAATTAATTGGTTTCTTCAGTGAGTTATAAAAAAGCTCGTTGATCCTTTTTTGCAGTTTTATATTGGTCAAATTTATTATATTTGATTCTACATGGAATTGTAACGGTTAATAGTGAAAAATCTACTTTGTTTAATTGTGACTGTTTTGCCATTGAAATGTTGTTTGCATCCAATCCTCAAAGCTTTCATATATGGACCCTTACCGGTTTTATGTCAATAGAGTCAGGAGAATCACGTGATATTGTCATGTAACAATTATTAGCAATATAAATATGGGATATATATATATTCGTATATACACCCTAAGACGCAAAACGGTAGTCTCCTTGTGTCAATAAAGTAAATCTTCACAAATTAAATAGTGGACTGAACTCTAAGTGAATAAATTTATTATCGATCACACTGATGTCTGCCGTAACCCAAGCTCATCCCCAGCCCCTTTTGACAGAAAAATAATAATAAAAAAAGTGCTGGGGACGAGCTTGGCCGTAACCCTTAGGTTGCAAAATTAACTTGCCTAAATAAAGAAAAACAAGGCCAATTTTGGCTGAAAATATTCTAAAAAATCTCTCCTCCACAGTGACGACCAGCAGTTATTTCGTGCCCTGCTTTATAAGGAAAACAAACAGTATAGTTAACTCAATGGGCTAGAACGTTTTCAAAATCACCGAACACCGTATGTATTTTAATATAATACGTCTCCTTATGTCAATGAGGTAAATAAATCTCCACAAGCAGTCTACTTTATAGTTTAACCCTATAAATGCTGGAGGAGGGGGTGGAATCCGCCCCTCCTATCACAATTTGGATAATAACTTCCGAACCACAATAGCGATGATGCTGAAACTTGCCTAGTTTTAATATACATTCACTTGAAATGTACTGACTAAATTTAAACATCATACTTCTAGTAGATCAAAAAATATGGGTCATAACCTGAAGTCGCTCAATTTGTTTCAAGTGGGAAATCCTATGTAAATAATCGATATCATTATTTTACTATGTAATGCTTATGTTAGCTACAAAACTTGATAAAGTTACTATAACTCTACGAAGTTTTATCTCAATTCATGATATAAATAAAATGTATTTTCATAATTAAAATTAATAACAAGGCAGAAATATGAAAGTCTAAAAACCTAAAAAATATACAACCTTAAAATACAAAAATGTACAAGAGGGCACCCTTGCATATCTTGGTTAAATTATTTACAACAGTTCACATTCACATTCTTCCCAGACACAAAATGATGTTCTAGATCCTCCTACACATAAAATCACGGATCTCAAAATTTCGAAAGATAATCGTACACGTAACCACGCAATTACGTTTGAATAGTCTTTATTTTGTTTTACAGCACGACATATATCGTCTTCTCAATCCATTAGTAGAAATAGACATCACACTTTACTATTCTATTAAAAATTAGACATCATATGGATATCCATATGATGTCTAATTTTTAATAGAATAGTAAAGTGTGATGTCTATTTCTACTAATGGATTGAGAAGACGATATATGTCGTGCTGTAAAACAAAATAAAGACTATTCAAACGTAATTGCGTGGTTACGTGTACGATTATCTTTCGAAATTTTGAGATCCGTGATTTTATGTGTAGGAGGATCTAGAACATCATTTTGTGTCTGGGAAGAATGTGAATGTGAACTGTTGTAAATAATTTAACCAAGATATGCAAGGGTGCCCTCTTGTACATTTTTGTATTTTAAGGTTGTATATTTTTTAGGTTTTTAGACTTTCATATTTCTGCCTTGTTATTAATTTTAATTATGAAAATACATTTTATTTATATCATGAATTGAGATAAAACTTCGTAGAGTTATAGTAACTTTATCAAGTTTTGTAGCTAACATAAGCATTACATAGTAAAATAATGATATCGATTATTTACATAGGATTTCCCACTTGAAACAAATTGAGCGACTTCAGGTTATGACCCATATTTTTTGATCTACTAGAAGTATGATGTTTAAATTTAGTCAGTACATTTCAAGTGAATGTATATTAAAACTAGGCAAGTTTCAGCATCATCGCTATTGTGGTTCGGAAGTTATTATCCAAATTGTGATAGGAGGGGCGGATTCCACCCCCTCCTCCAGCATTTATAGGGTTAAACTATAAAGTAGACTGCTTGTGGAGATTTATTTACCTCATTGACATAAGGAGACGTATTATATTAAAATACATACGGTGTTCGGTGATTTTGAAAACGTTCTAGCCCATTGAGTTAACTATACTGTTTGTTTTCCTTATAAAGCAGGGCACGAAATAACTGCTGGTCGTCACTGTGGAGGAGAGATTTTTTAGAATATTTTCAGCCAAAATTGGCCTTGTTTTTCTTTATTTAGGCAAGTTAATTTTGCAACCTAAGGGTTACGGCCAAGCTCGTCCCCAGCACTTTTTTTATTATTATTTTTCTGTCAAAAGGGGCTGGGGATGAGCTTGGGTTACGGCAGACATCAGTGTGATCGATAATAAATTTATTCACTTAGAGTTCAGTCCACTATTTAATTTGTGAAGATTTACTTTATTGACACAAGGAGACTACCGTTTTGCGTCTTAGGGTGTATATACGAATATATATATATCCCATATTTATATTGCTAATAATTGTTACATGACAATATCACGTGATTCTCCTGACTCTATTGACATAAAACCGGTAAGGGTCCATATATGAAAGCTTTGAGGATTGGATGCAAACAACATTTCAATGGCAAAACAGTCACAATTAAACAAAGTAGATTTTTCACTATTAACCGTTACAATTCCATGTAGAATCAAATATAATAAATTTGACCAATATAAAACTGCAAAAAAGGATCAACGAGCTTTTTTATAACTCACTGAAGAAACCAATTAATTGCGAGCTAACTAAATAAGTGATTGTTTTCCAAATAGTCTTTCTTCAAGTTCTACTGTTTATAAGAATACACAACCTGGTTTCCAGGGTTTCTTCTTTCTAGACATTTAAACGCCAAGAGAGAAGAAGCCTTGGGAACGAGGTTGAGGAATACATTGACACTATTCCCAGTGGACACACGACGTCAGAGCAACGTCAAAACGACGTCGCGACGTTGATTTGACAATGTTTCAACGTTGTACCGGCGTCGTGTGCCAGTAGTATAATATTTTTATTTGCGTGCAATAATAACGCTTCTAAGGTTAGACATGTTATAACTGTACGCATGCGGAGTACCACTATCTAAACCACGATTAATCATAATACCGCCCTAATGCTTATGATAACGATCTGTTGTTTATGATAACGCCCCGATAAACACCCCGATGTTATCGTTTTAAACTATAAACTGTAATTATCGGTCGTAACTGTATATTGTATTTAATAACATTTCCTGTTTATCGGCTTTTTTACAACTAAATGAAATAATGCTAATCAAAATAAATAGGTTTCCAGAGACGGAACGGATATAAGCATTACATAAATTCCAGTGTGCACGAACCTGTTCAAAGTCTGCAGTAAAGACGCTAGAACAACGTTTTCAAAGTTGTCTAGCGTATTTACTGCAGACTTTGAACAGGTTATTGCACACTGGGATAGATATTTTGTAACATTTCTGTTTCTGTTTTGTTTTTACGTAAATATTGTTTGTTTGACGCATTTAGCACATTCGCCCCCCTAACACTAAATATCAATACAGTGGTATTTACGTATAATTTCTGATAAATTTAGGGGGGTGTAAAGGTTGAGTCGCTAATTTATAATATTTTTTTTATAAACATATAAAGTTTCTGGTTGTTATAAAAATGGAATAAATGGCACACCATGCTCAAACAATACTGAAAATCTGTTTGACCATTGCAATATTTTTAGTTTGGTATAGTTTGATCATGGTGTGCCCAAAGAGACCATGAAGTGCCCAAGTAGGTAAATAATCACACTTGTCTATCAGTAGGACTGTCCCTGTGGTTCGATTATTTACTTACATTTTTCAATTCTTATAATTATAATTATGATAATAAAGTTTATGAACGATATCGGGTATGAATCAAAATATATTTTTTTCTTATGCACCTACGTTTCAGTTCATTATATAATTGTTTCTGAATGTTTATGCTAGTTTCGCTCTGATTGACAACCTGTGATACATTTAATTGAAACGCCTGAAAGATAGCCAATTTATCAGATTACACGGTGCGGAAATCCAGGAAACAAATCAATTAGAAGAATGTTGGCTCAGATCTCTTTTCTGGAAATTTTGTTTCGTAACATACTCTACCTAATCAAAAAGATCTCTTTCATGGTAATTTTGTTTCGTAATATGCTCCGCCTAATCAAACGGATCATTATGAATCACTTCTACTGATATTCTCTATCAATGTTTAAGTAAAAAGATAATCTTGCCACAAGAATACTAGCTACTGAATGTTTAATGACCCTCTGAAATATTATGCCGTCAAACTATTGAATTTAAATTAAATTTTGATTGTATGTTTGACTAGGATCTTTGTTAATTGATGGGCCATTTCCTTTTAAGGAAGTGTTAATTGATGGACCATTTCCTTTTAAGGAAGTGTTAATGGTTAGTTATGTGAAACGAAAGTAAACAGGAAAGTTTGAATCCAAAGCGGTGCTTTTAAAAGTTCGATTATATATCATGTTGGTTGAGTTAACTGATCAGCAGTATCTACTGATGAAATGTTCACGCATAAAGAATTAAAATTGAAAGGCTATTATGTAGAAAAAGTTATAGGTAAGTGTTGTATGGTATAAAACCTCAATCAAGCACCCAGGGCGTTATTTTTTTTAGGGCGGGAGTGCTGGGGCGTATCAATATTTCAAGATGTAATAACCGATAGATAGGATTTCAACTATAAATTGACGTTCATTTGATTGTTGTTAGAAAAATGATCATGAAATTAGAGAGGGGTTCTTATTTGAGGGAGAAACTTTTAAATGTTGGAGATTATGGAGTGACAGCTAATTAGCTAATTATAGGGGAAAACTACTGGTTATTTATATATTTTACTGTTATTATTAGATTTTATTTGAATGTTTAGAAAAAAATATAGGATTTACCAACCTCGTTCCCAGGGCTTAAACGTCAAGAAAGAATCCCTGTGAACGAGGTAGAGGAATTACTTTATTATTATGCAACACATTAAGGTGACATTCAGGTCAAAGTGACGTTTGTTCAGTGACAGCACAAAAAAGAAGTTATTGCATCGCTACAAGTTTCTACTTTAAGCAACCAACCTCTCGTTTTCATGTATTTGTGAATAGGTCTATTGGAAGGTCGTTTTCCACTTCGGAAAATTTTCCACGGAACGAAAAATGTGCACGCATAGAAAGAAATTATAGATTTTTCATTGGAAGAAATTGACATCACACACGCGTATGCATTTACCGTCCCGTTTGCCTTCCGCAGAAAATATTTTGGAGTGGAAAACGGCCTTTAAGGTAATTTCTGTTCTAATAAAATACTTTAAAATATTTCCAATGGTGCCTTACTATCGTTGCTACTTTTTTATGGGTTTTTTTTTAAGGTAAAGGCGCATTTGCTTGTGTATACGAGTGTCGCAAGAACTTTACTAAGAAGAAATATGCTGCAAAAGTTGCCGAGATCGATGGAGACGACAAACTAAAATACCAAACCGAAGATGAAATAGAGGTGTGCTATTGATTTACAGTTACATTCTCCTATTCATACTAGCAGGAGGAGGAGGGATGCTTTTTGTTGGGTAATCTATATGTTCTGGAATTTTGACAGTGTTATCATTTTTATATTTAGGATACGAATTCCAAATAAATATTTGTAAAAAGGGCGTTAACAAACCGAACTACGTCCATATTTGAGGCGGTAAAAAATTCTTTTTTTTTCTCTCTTAATTTTGCTAATTTATGTAATTTTGGTCAAATTTCTTTGGTCTCAAAATATGACGTCATCGCTAAAATATGACGTCATAAAAAAAAATTATGTTTGTCTGTACCTCTGCAAAGTTTCCAACCCTCACTACTGTTTCGTTCCAAACTTAGATAGGGGCATTTTTGCCCCTCCACCCACCCCCCCCCACCCCTAGCATGAATTTGCCACCCAAGGCACCCCAGCATGAATATTGTTAAAAGTAATCAAATTTAAGCGTTTTATTTTTGGTAAATTTCCTCAAATTTTAATTTTGGGCGTTAATTTTGAGGTGATTTCGTCTCAGTAAAAAATTACTTAGACGTAAAGAACTCAAAAGTAAAGTGTAAAGAACTGCAGTAACGACGCTAGAGCAATGTCTTCAACATTGTTCTAGCATTTTGCGGATAACATTTGATTTTACCCAGACAACGTTGTTCTAAGATCACTTTGTTGGCTTTAAACAGATTTTTGACGGCTAGGATGAAGGTGATTAATTTGTTGTAAGATTGGGTAAAAGTGTGTTATTCGACTGGAAAGTCTGCAATGAAAAAAACCTATAGCCTGGTGGGCACACGACGTCGAATTATGTTGAAACAACATGACGTCGCGTTTTTTTCATTGCAAAAAAAATACGTTGTTTTGACGTCAGAACGTCAATACGACGCATTTTTTTATGTTTAAAAAACGTCACATATCCAACAGGTTATACTTTTGTTTTAGATTCTCAAACAATTAAATTCACACAGACATATTGTTCGTTTACTTGCTGTTCAACGAGATCCGGATTGTATCATACAAATATTAGAATACATACCTGGTTGCACTTTCCTTAATGGAATATTAAGTTGGCCTCGTTTTAAAGAAAATAACTTGAAGAGTGCAATCAAACAGTTACTTTCGGCATTGGCGTATTGTCATTCTAAAAGAATAGTACATCGAGTAAGTATGCCCACAGTAAAGACGCTAGAACAACGTCGTTCAACGTTGTTCTAGCGTCTTTACTGCAGACTTTGAACAAGTTTTTGTCCACAGGGTAGAGCATAGCTCCAGACTTTTTAGCGTGAAATAATGCTTAAAAATCACTCCTCCACAGTGTTGATTAAACGGCGCGTCGTCTGAGAACGACGCATAACTTACATATTTTGATTTCTCTAGAGGGAAAAGAACAACCAGAGTACGATTACTCTCCTATAATCATGTTTATCTATTTTACAGTGTGTCTATTTGCGTCTTCCTCCATAACCCCTAATTACTGCATAGCCTTTATAACAATAGATCTATTCACAAATAAATAAAAACGAGGCTTAGACTTTGGCTGTTCAAAGTAGAAACTTGTTGCAAAGCAATAACTTCCTTTTTGTGCAGTCTTTGCACAAAAAGGAAGTAATTGCATTGTAACAAGTTTCTACTTTGAGCAGCCAACGCCTCTTTTTCATATATTTGTGAATAGGTCTATTGGATCGATTTCTTGTAGCTACTAAGAAACAAATCCATTGCAAGCTCACTAACTTAGCTAGCACATTTCTGTGCAGATTGTTTTTGTTAACTTAGGTCAAATTTAGTTTCTGTCTACCAAAGATCTTTTATAGACCTGCTCACAAATATTAGAAAACGAGGCGTTGGCTGTTCAAAGTATAACTTGTTGCAATACAATAACTTCTTTTTTGTGTAGGGACAGCACAGTAAGGAAGTTATTGCATTGCAACAAATTTCTACTTTGAACATACAATAAACCCCTCGTTTGCAACTATTTGTGGATAGAAGCTCCATTCTACAGGTTGATTTCCACTTAATGACGTTAATTTCTACCAATGGAATGTCTTATCTCGTCTAGTAGAAATCAACCTTAAAGGCTATACGAATTCAGAAGCAATCCGGTTACCCAGGATTAGGGAAATGTGTTGTAGAAGAATTAATTAGAATTTACTCTTTTACAAGCTATGAAATCTTTAATGCTTTAATACAGCCTAGACAGCCTAATTACAAGGGAGCATGATTTTTACTTTCATTTACAAGGCAAAAAAGCATATTTTGTTCGCTAACTTTCTAAAATAACCCCCCTGGGTTTACGCAGTTCGTATGACCTTTAAAATAATAATCACAGTGTAAAAGACTACTGAATACGGACCCGTATAACTCCGGACTCAAGCTCGTCCCCAGCCCCTTTTGACTTTTTTTTAATTTTTTTTGGACTAAAAAATCAAAAGAGGCTGGGGACGAGCTTAAATATTTGTTTAACATCTGCATTAGGATGTTTGTCCTGAAAATATAATGTGGTATCAGATACCAACTACACGTAAACCTCATCAATCCTCGGTACTAAAACTACTTGATTTCAATCTTGCAAGACGTATTCCAGGTAAAATATTTATTTGATGTTATGATTGATACTTGCGGCAAGCATGATGTAATCTGTATTTGTACATAATGCTTGTGAATAAGAGTTATATGCTGTACTCCATAATAACGTTTTGGTACTAAAACAACAGTACACATGAGATTTCGTGTGGTCTAAGGAATAAAATTTCATGAGGCGATTACTAAATTTCTACCAATGGGATGTCTTCTTTCGGCTTTACCGCGAATTTTTCTGCCAAGTAACGATCCACCGTACAGAAGGAATCTAATGCATTGCAGCAAGTTTCTACTTTGAGCAGCCATTTTATGTATTTGTGAATAGATCATCATCCCAAAAAAACTGTTCTTAAATTTTTAGAAAATTCGAAAAGAATTCGCGCTGATCCTTTAGGTAATCCATCATATATGGCACCTGAATGTTTAGAAGAGAAAGCTATTGTATCATTTAGTACAGATGTTTGGAGTGTGGGAATCATAGCATTTACATTAATGGTAAGAACTACACAGCGTGGCCACCAAGAACTTAAAGCAGTTATTTTCGCGCGAAAATTAAAGGCGCGAGAATATGATGCGCGCGAACAATAGAAGGAATAAGGTAAGAAATACACAGTTTGATAAACATAGTGATAAAACATACATCTCAAATGTTCCAATTACTCTGCAGTATCAAATAAACGGAGAGGGGGGACGTTTATTAATTTGTGGAAATTTTTCCACCCCCCGCTCTTATTCCAAAGCCCCCGCTTAATAACATTTAGGAAATCAACAATAACATAAACAGTCAACTTAAAGATTCACGTAAAAAATAACGTGAAGTTAGAATAAATTAACTAATTCAATAGTCCCTAATAAATTACCTGCTATAAAAACCATGGAATAGCGATAGTAAAGTACAAGTGTAATAAATTCCGAGGAATCCCTCCTCCCTCCTCCCCCCTCCTCCCCCTTCCCCTCCTCGCTTATTCCTACCC